>JAUKPQ010059089.1:0-105812 GCA_032273045.1 Chloridella minuta | reverse complement strand
GACTCGGTCACGCAGGCGCGCGTGACCACCGCCGGCTTCACCGCCTTCAACGGCACCGAGGCGACCTTGCGCGCCGGCGGCGGGCGCATCTTCGGCCCCGGTGCCACGGTGGCCAAGGATCTGGAGCCCGAATACATCACGGTTTCCGAGGACTCCAAGATCGCCTGGGTGACGCTGCAGGAAAACAACCTCATCGGCCGTCTCGACCTCCAAACCAAGGCGTTCACCAACTTGTTCCCGCTGGGATTCAAGGATCACAGCCTGCCCCGCAACGCCCTCGACGCCTCCGACCAACTCGATTCCGTCTTCATGGGCACGTGGCCGGTGAAGGGCGTGTACATGCCCGACGCGATTGCCTCCCTCAAGGTCGGGGACACGACCTTCCTGTTCACCGCCAACGAGGGCGACGCGCGCGAGTACGGAACCTTCACCGAGGACATCCGGGTGAGCTCGGCGTCGTACAAGCTCGATTCCCTCAAGTTCCCGAACGCGGCCCTCCTCAAGCTCAACACCAACCTCGGCCGCCTCACCGTCAGCCCGTACACGGGCGACACCGACAATGACGGCGACTTCGACGAGATCCATCTGCTGGGCGCGCGCTCCTTCAGCGTCTGGCACGGAACGACCGGCGCGCAAGTGTGGGACAGCGGCGATGATCTCGAGCGCATCACCGCCGCCGACGCGACCTACGGGAAAATCTTCAGCGCCAGCAACGACAACGTCTCCCGCAAGAACCGCAGCGACAACAAGGGTCCCGAGCCCGAGGGTATCGCCATCGGCAAGAGCGGAAGCAAGGCGTATGCCTTCATCGCCCTGGAACGCACGGGCGGCGTGGTCGCCTACGATGTCACCAACCCCCGGGCGCCGCGCTACGTGGCGTATGCCAACAACCGCACCACCGGCGCGCTGGGCGGCGACCTCGGTGCGGAAGGCATCCTCTTCATCCCGCGCGGTCAGAGCCCCAAGGACACGGCCCTCATCATCCTTGCGAACGAGATCAGTTCCACGGTGAGCGTGTACTCGGTGCGCGACACCACTCCGGTTGCGATTCGCCCTGATGCGCGGAATCTGGCTCCTTCCACTTTCCGTGTCCATCGCGCGGCGAACATGCTGTTGTTCAGCCGCCCGGCCGACTTCCGCCTCATGGACGCGCGTGGCCGCATCCTGCTGGCGGGCAAGCAAGCCGCCTGGGTCGACCTCGAGGGCTTGCGCCGCGGCCGGTATTTCCTCGCCATCCCGGGCGAAAAGTCGATTTCGGTTCCCGTGATCCGATAGTCGAGAGAGTGGGTTGTTCAGCCCACTCAACAAAAAAGCCGCCCCTCAGGGGCGGCTTTTTTGTTTCATCGTCAGCCGGGAACATGGTGGTCGCTACAAGACTCGAACTTGTGACCCCTTCCATGTCAAGGAAGTACTCTAACCAACTGAGCTAAGCGACCCATGTTCCCGGCCCAGACATGGCGTGACCGCCGGGGACGGGCAAAGTTAGCCACCGGGAAGGAAAAACCCAATGGCCGGGAACCGATCCCCGCCGAAGCTTCGATTCCATAGAGAACCCCCATTCCTGTTACTTTTCCGCGTTCAGCTTCACTTCAATCCGCATGTCTCGCATTCTTTTCGTCACCGGCACCGGCACCGGCATCGGCAAAACCGCCCTCTCGCTGGCCGTGCTGCTGTGGGCGCGCGCCAAGGGGCTGCGGGCGGGTTACCTGAAGCCTGTCCAGTGCGGCACCCACGAAGGTGCGCCGGACGGATTCGGGGATGCGGACTGGATTCGCGCGCATCATCCGGACGTGGAATTCGCCCAAGCCGTCTACACCTTCGCGGATCCCGTTTCGCCCCATTTGGCGTCGGAGCGGGTCGGGGCCTGGGTCGATCCGGACTGGGTCGGCGAACAGGCGGCGCGCGCGGCGCAGCCGCTCGATCTGCTGGTGGTCGAGGGGGCGGGCGGCGCGGCGGTGCCGCTCGATCGCGAGGGGGTGTCGCTGGGAGATGTGGCCGCGCGCCACGGTTGGCACTGCCTTGTGGCGGCGTTGCCGGGTCTGGGCACCTTGCACCACACTATTACAACCGTGGAATACCTCCGCGGGCGTTCCGCCGTTCTCGCCGGGTTCGCGTTTGTGCAGTCCGCGGCCGCGCCGTCCTCACTCGAGAACGACAACGCGGCGACGTTGGAGGGAATTCTGCGTCTGCCACACCTGGGCACGGTGCCGTATCTGCCGGCGCTTGGACGTAACCTGCCGACCGACGCCGAAGGAAATGCGCGGCTGGCCGCCGCCTTGCCCGGCCTTGACGCGTGGTGGGCTTCGGAATGAAACAGCCGCAGGATTTTCCGCCGAACCCGTTCGTTCCTGCGCTGGAGGCGCAGCGCGAGCGCGGCTTGTTCCGACGCGTCGTCGATCTTGACGGCGCGCCGGGCAAGCGAATCACCCGCGAGGTCGAAGGATCGCCGAAGTCCTGCCTGAACCTCGCTTCGAACAACTCCCTCGATCTCGCTGGGTCTCCGCGCCTTATGCGGCGCGCGGCGGAGGCGCTGGAGCGCGGGGGCACCGCCAGCGGCGGATCGCGCTTGCTCGGCGGCGGTCTGCCGCTCCATGAGGAGCTCGAAGCCGCGTTGGAAGCATATCGTCCCGTGATGCCGGGCGCGCGCGCTCTTTTGTTCAACACCGGATTCCAGGCCAACCTCACCGTGGTGTCGGCGCTGGGGGAATTGCTCGGGGGCGTGTTCGCCGACAAGCTCGCGCACGCCAGCGTGGCCGAAGGGCTGCGATTGCTTCCGCGCAGCGTGCCTTTCCATCGCTTCCATCACAACGACGTCGAGCATCTTGAAACACTGCTCAAGGCGCATCCCGTGAAGGCGGGCGGGCTCGTCGTGACGGAAAGTCTGTTCAGCATGGACGGGGACTTCGCGCCCTTCGCCGAGCTCTGCGCGCTGCAAAAGCGCCACGGGTTCTGGCTCTTGGTGGATGAGGCGCATTCCACCGGCGCGTATCCTGCGCTGCATCGGCAGGCGCTTGCGGGAATTCCCGAGCGCACGATTTTTCTCGGCACCTTCGGCAAGGCGTTGGGCAGCTTCGGGGCCTACGTGGTCGGTGCGCCGGAGATTCGCGACGCGCTCGTGAACTTCGGGCGCGGGTTTGTGTTCAGCACCGCGCTGCCGCCCGCCGTTGTGGGCGCGAACCTCGGCGCGTTGGGGGCGGTGGCCGATCCGGCGGAAGGCTGGCGCGCCGAGAAGCTCGCCGCGATCTCGGCCTTCACCCGCGCCGAGCTTACGCGCCGCGGCTTCGACACGGGAAAGGCGGCGGGACACATCGTTCCCTTGATGCTCGGGACTTCGGAGAAGGCCGCCGCCGTGTCCGCGGCGCTGCTCCGCGCGGGGTTCCATGCGCCTGCCATTCGTCCGCCGACGGTGCCTGCGGGCGCGGCGCGCCTGCGCCTCGGGCTGACGGCGGCGTTCGAGGAGTCGGACATCCTCGCGCTCTGTGATGCACTCGAAACCGCCGTGAAAGCCGATGCCGCATGACCCTTCGACAAGCTCAGGGCGAGGCGGTGAAACCCGTGGTGCACTGGATGGGCGGTTGGGTCTCCTCGCTCGATTGCTGGGAGCCGCAATTGCGCGCGCTGTACCCCGACTTCGAGCACCGCTTCGTGGACACGCACGAGGTGCTGCAAGCAGCGCATCCCCCCTTTCCCCCCAAGGGGGGGGATGAGATTCATGTCGTCGCGGCATGGTCGCTGGGTTCGCTGCGCGCGCATCGCTGGATGGCGGACGGCGCCTGGCCGGAGGATCTTCCGCTGCTGTCGCTGTGCCCGGTGTTCCGTTTCGTGCAGCCCGGCGCCTTCGGGGAGTCGATACTTCTGCGCATGGAGCAGAAGCTCGGCGCCGAACGCGAGACGGTGCTGCGCGACTTTTGGCGGCGCATGCCCGGCGCGGCCGCCATGCCGCCCGAATGGGAATCGCAATGGCTCGCGGCCTCGCGTCGCTATGATGACGCGAGCGTGCTGCGCGCGCTCCAATATCTTCGCATCGTGACGGTCGATCCTGTTGCGCTCCGGTCCGTGCCCGCGCGCTGGGCGCTGGTGGCGGGCGAGCGCGATCGCCTCGCGCCGGTGACGGCGTGGAAGGACGCGTTGCCGCCGCATGCCGACCTGCGCGTGCATCCCGGCGGTCACATTCCGTTTTGGGAATGTCCGGATGAGGTGGGGGACGCCCTGCGGGCCCTCGCATCCCCGGGGGTTCTGCGATGACCACGCCTGCGTCCTCCGGCGCGGCGTTCCACGCGCTGCGCTTCGGCCGCGCCGCGAGCCGTTATGAGGAGCGCGCGCGCGTGCAGGCCCGCATGGCGGAGGCGCTGGTCGACCTCTGGGGAAATCGCCTCGCGCCGACATCGATTCTGGAGTTCGGCTGCGGGACGGGCCTGCTGACGCGCGCGCTGCGCGGCCGCTTTCCGGCGGCGCGCATCGTCGCGTCGGACGCTTCGCCGGAGATGCTCGACGCGGCGCGCCCTGCGCACGCATCGTCGGCGGAGGGGAACGGCAACGACGTGACGTTCCAGGTGCTGAACGCCCGCGGAGACGCACCCCCTCCGGAGCATTTTCAGCAGGGAGCACCCCCCGATCTTTTGGCCGCCAATGCGCTCGTGCAATGGTTTCCCGATCTCGCGAGTCATTTCCGCTTTGCGGCCTCGCTCGCGGCCTCTGATACCTCTTTGGGCGCGCGCTATCTCGTGTCGGGGTTTGACCGCACGAATTTTCCCGAGTTGAATGCGTTGCTGGCGGAACCGCCGTTCGGGTACCGGACCTTTCCCGGGCATGCGCGGGAAGAGGTCGAGCGTGCGGCGGCGGAGGCGGGCTGGTCGGTCGAGGCCTTCGTCGCGTGGGAGGAGCGGGAGACGTTGCCGACGGCGCGGGCGGTGCTCAAGCTGCTTCAGGAGTTGGGGTCGGTGCGCGATCCACGGGAAGGTGGGCGCATGAACCGCGCGAACCTGAAGTGGCTCTTGGACGAATATGCGCGGCGCTATGTCGTCGAGGGCGAGGGCGGCGGCGTGCGGCTGACCTGGAAGCCGTGGGCGGCGCTACTGTTTCGTCCTTAGGGTTCCGTCCCTTGGAGGGCGCGGGGCTTGCGCTTGTTCAGCGCCGCCGGTTGTACAGCATCAGTGCGACCGGTGACAGCACGGCGGTCAGGATGGCCGGGGCGATCAGCGACGCGCCGATAAGGCTCCAGGTGGCCGTGCCGGAGAGGATGCCGCGCATCGCGTACACCAGCAGCGACACCGGGTTCACGTCCACGAAGGCGCGCAACCAGCCGGGCATCGTCGATGAATCCACGAACACATTGGAAGCGAAGGTCAGCGGCATGAGGAACAGCCAGCTGAACGTCATCACCGTGCCCGGCGTGCGCAGCGCGATGCCCAAGGTGGTGAAGATCCAGCCGAAGCCGAACGCGCAGACGTTCAGCAGCGCGATGGCGGCGATGACGGAAAGGAACCCGCCCGCCGGGCGGTAGCCGAGCAGGAGGCCGACCAGCACCACGATGAAGGACGAGAGCGTGTAGCGCATGAAGTCGCCGAACATCGCCCCGGTGATGGGGGAGAGGTGCCAGATGGGCAGGGACCGGAAACGGTCGTAGATGCCCTTCGACAGGTCGGTGTTGAGCGTGACGCCCGTGTACATTGAGGCGAACACCACGGTCTGCACCATGATGCCCGGCAGCAGGAATTGCAGGTACTCGCGCGGGGTGCCCGCGAGCGCGCCGCCGAAGATGTAGGTGAACAGCGCGGTGAACATCACCGGGGTGATCACGGCGTCGAACATCTGCTCCGGCACGTGCTTGATCTTGAGGAGCGCCCGCCAGCCGAAGGCGAGCGTGTTGGAGACCGCGCCGGGGCGCACCGGGCGGCCGCGATCGGCGAGCAGGGCCTCGAGATTCGCGTGCAGCCTGGACGAATTCGTGGACGGATGCGCGACGCCGTTCATTTCGACTTCCCCTTCTTTTTCTTGTCCGCCGCCTCGGCTTCTTCCTGCGGTTCGGCGGCATGGCCCGTGAGGGCGAAGAACACTTCGTCGAGCGTGGGCTGGCCCATGGAGAATCCATCCACGGGCATGCCCGCCGCGCCCAGATCGCCGATCACCGCCACGGCGCGCACCGGATCGGGGCAGGCGACTGAGAACGCGGCCGGATCATGCGCCAGGTGGGGCTGTGCGGCGAGCCGCTCCGCCAGCAGCGCCACCGCGCGTTCCCGGTCGGCGGGCTCGCGCAGGCGCACTTGCAGCACGCCCGAACCCACGGAGGCCTTGAGCTCGGCGCTGGTGCCCTCGGCGATGACCTTGCCGTGATCGATGACCGCGATGCGGCCGGCGAGTTGGTCGGCCTCTTCGAGATACTGCGTGGTGAGCAGCACGGTGGTGCCGCCCGCCGTGAGCGCGCGCACGATGTCCCACACCTGGTTGCGCGAGCGCGGGTCGAGGCCCGTGGTCGGTTCGTCGAGGAAGAGGAGATCCGGCGTGAGCAGGAGCGAGGAGGCGATATCGAGGCGTCGGCGCATGCCGCCCGAGTAGGTCTTGGCCTGCTTGTTCGCCGCCTCGGCGAGGTCGAACGCCTCGAGCAGCGCGTCGGCGCGGCTTTTGCCCGCGGAGCCGCGCAGGCCCAAGAGTTTGGCGAGCAGAATGAGGTTCTCCCGCCCGGTGAGGTCCTCGTCCACCGAGGCGAACTGCCCCGTCAGGCTGATGCGCGCGCGCACCGCATCGGGTTCCGACAACAAGTCGTGACCGAGCACGGTGGCGCGCCCCGCGTCGGGGCGGATGAGGGTGGCGAGCATGCGCACGGTGGTGGTCTTGCCCGCGCCGTTGGGGCCGAGCACGCCGTACACCGTGCCGCGCTTCACGCGCAGATCCACGCCGTTCACGGCCTGGGTTTTTCCGAAGTGCTTGACGAGGCCTTCGGCGTCGATGGCGAGGTCTGAGGAGGTCATGGGGGAGAGTTTAGTTCAGGGTGTGATGAAAGAACAAGTGCACAGGGGCAGCGGAAATCAAAAATCAGAAATCAAAAATCAGAAATGAGACGCAGGGAAGTGGGAGCCTGAATGGGGGAGGTGAGGAAGCAATAAAGATTCAAATCCCGGCTCCAACACCCTTTCACCTGTGTTCCTCTTTGATTTCTGATTTCTGATTTTTGATTGACTCCCTCTTAAACCCCGTGTCCGTGCGCGGCGGCGGCATCCATCGAACCCTTGCGGAGCAGCAGCCCCAGCAGGCCCGCGGTGGCGGCGAAGGCCGCGCCGACGAGGAACGCCGCGTTGTAGCCGCCGGTGAGCGCCTGCGCGGGTGCGACGCCCGTCGCCGCGAGGGCATGGGTGCGCGCCGAGGCGAGGCTGGCGAGCACGGCGAGGCCCAGCGCGCCGCCCATCATGAAGGCGGTGTTCACGATGCCCGAGGCGAGGCCCGACTCGTCGGGCGGCACGTCGCTCATGGCGGCGAGCAGCAGGGGATTGAAAGCCATGCCACCGCCGATGCCGAGCAGCACCATGCAGGGGAGCACGTGGAGAACATAGGTTCCGTCCACCGGCGCGCGCCCGAGCAGGAGAAGGCCGAGCGCCGCGAGAAGCAAGCCGACGGCCAGCGGCCCGCGAATGCCAAAGCGCATCACGAGCTTCGCGGAAATGCCGATGGAGAATGCCGCCATGATGAGATTGGCGGGCAGAAAAGAAAGGCCGATTTGCATGGGCGTGTAGCGCAGCACCGTTTGCAAATACAGCGCGGAAAGGAAGAACCAGGCGAACATGGCGGCGGCCCACAGCACGCCGATGATGTTCGAGACCGCCACGTTGTGGATGCGGATAAGGTTCGGCGGGATGAGCGGAGAGGCGACACGCGATTCCACGGCGATGAAGACGAGGAAGAGAGCCGCCGCCGCACCCAGCAGGCCGAGCGTCCTCCCCGAAAGCCATCCGGCCTCGTTGCCCCCCACCACCGCGTACACCGCGATGAGGAGCGATGCGGTCACCAGCGCGGCTCCCGCCACGTCGAGCCGTCCCTGCGCGGGCCCCTTGCCGCCCGGAAGCAGCCACAGGGACAGAACGAACACCGCCACGCCCACCGGAATGTTCACGAGAAAAATCCAGTGCCAGTCGAACCCGCCGGTGAGCACGCCGCCCAAGAGCACGCCGAGGCTGCCGCCGCCGGAGCAGACGAAGCCGAACACGCCCATCGCCTTGGCTCGCTCGGCGGGCTCGGTGAACAGGCTCATCATGAGAGAGAGGGATACGGCCGAGACCACCGCGCCGCCGAGTCCTTGAATCCAGCGCGCCACCAGCAGAAACCCTTTGGTGGGCGCGAGGCCGCAGGCCAGCGAGGCGAGGGTGAACAAGGCGAGCCCGATGAGAAACAGTTTGCGGGGGCCGAACAAATCACCGAGACGCCCGCCCAAGAGCAAGAATCCGCCGAAAGCGAGCATGTAGGCGTTCACCACCCAGGCGAGGCCCGTCTCGGAGAAACCGAGGTCGGCGCGAATGGACGGCAGAGCGACGTTCACGATGGTCGTGTCGAGCACGATCATGAGAGCGCCGAGGCACAGGACGGCGAGGGCGAGCCAACGCTTGCGGACTTCGGGGGACATGGGAACTCCGAGGACGGGAAAACAGTGAGAATTGCGTGGGGATGAACTTATCGGATGCAGGCGTTATGCGGCGGCGATGGGCAGTACAACAGTACAGCAGTAGAGCAACAAGCAAAACGCCCGAATCGGGGTCTGTGTTCTATTGCTGTTCTGTTGTACTGCTGTGTTTCTGTCTTCTCCCTTACTCTTTCCTCCACCCCGACTCGATTTCGGAAAGGCGCTTGATGTCGTTCAGTCCCTTCTCGAAATCGCCGCCGACCATCTTGTCCATGTCCATGAACAGGCACATCGCCTTGCCGATGAAATTGTTTCGGCCCGTCATCGTCCAGGTGATCCGGGTGCCGCCGTGGATGGGGGCAAGCGCGAACACGACCTTGTTTTCGGCCTTGAAGGGCTTGGTGAAGTTGAGGTCGATATCCACGGCTTCGGCCGAACTGGCCGTGATGCGCATGTTGCCTGCGCCGGTCTTTTCGCCCTCCCATCCGTAGGTTGCACCGACTCCCGCCGGGTTTTGCGACAAGGCGATCTTCGCACCGGGCTCCATCTTGGCCCATGGCGACCAGTCCTTCCAACGGCTGAAGTCGTTGACCTGCTTGTGGACGATCTCGGGAGAAGCGGCGACGACCTGCGCGCGTTCGACCTTGAACTCGGCCGGTTGCATCACCACGACGATGATGAAAACGACCAGTGCGGCGGCAAGGACAATGAGGATTTTCTTGAGCATGGGGGACTCCCTGAGGTCTGCGGTTGTTCGGGACCTGTGTCAGGTCCGCGCGGTGGAAAGGTAATTCGCAAGGCGATCGAAGTTCTGTTCGTTGGAGGCTTCGACGATGGCCCGGACTCGTGCGGCTTCCTCCGCGGTATCGAAGCGCATTGTCCAGTTCACTTCGGTGGCGCCGTCGCGCTCGTTCAGCAGAATGAACATGCGGAAGCCGTGTGTCGCGTCCGGGTGGTCGAGCACGATGCGAGTCGGAGCCTCGATTTCGATGAAAATCTTTTGCATCCGGTATTCGGTGCCATCGGATGCGCGCATTGTGAAGTCCCAAGCGCCGCCGGGCCTGAACCCGAAAGCGTGAAAGGTATTCGTAAACCCTGCCGGTCCCCACCATGCGGCAAGGGCAGCGGGGTTTCGAAACGATTCCCAGACGGCTTCACGCGCGGCGGCGAAGGTGCGACGTGAAATGATGGTGCGTTCTTTTTCCGAAGTCACGGTGCATTTCTCATGCGTTCCACGTGGTCGGCCAGCTTTTCGAGGTGCTGAACCGCGCCTTCCATGGCGCCATAATCGCGGATGACGGCATCGCGCGCGGCCTTGTCCTTGAAAGTCGCGATCATGGTGAGCCGCGTCTTCTCGCCTTCGGCCTCAAGCAGAATCACGGTGTTGAAGTCCGCTTCGGGATCCTCGGTCTCCGTTGTTCCATGCCGGAAGACGAAGCGTTCGCACGGTACGATCTCGCGGTACGTGACGGCGTTTGGATATTCCGTGCCGTCCGGCCCGCGCATGGTGAACACCCAGGAACCACCCGGGCGGAAGTCGTTTTTTGCCGTAATGTTGGTGAACCCGTCCGGCCCCCACCATGCGTCCACATGTGCGGGATCGGTGAGGGCCTTCCACACCAGCTCGCGCGGCGCGTCAAAGACCCGTGTCGTGCGGATTTCGGTGTCGACGGAAAGATCAGAGGTCGCGGTCGTCATGATGTTCCTGTAGCGTTAAAGGTCTTGATTCAGCGAGTCTTTCGGATGAACACGTGCATCGCATTCTCTCCGAATTTTCTGTCCGCGACTTCGTAACCGAGCGCGGGCAGGTTCAATCCGTTCACGGGTGATTCTCCCGCGCCCAAAAGGACAGGGCTGACGGCGAAATGCGCCTCGTCGACAAGGCCGGCCTGCAGATACTGACGCACCGTCGCCGCACCGCCGCCGATGCGGATGTCCTTGTCTCCGGCAGCCTCGCGCGCGAGGCGCAAGGCCTCATGAATGCCTCCGGTGACGAAGTGGAACACGTTGCCGCCTTCCATCTCGAGCGAAGGGCGTGCGTGGTGCGTGAGCACGTACACGGGCACGTGATAGGGGGGATTCGGTCCCCACCACCCCTTCCATTCCAACTCCCATGCCCCCCGTGCGGGTGTGAACATGTTGCGGCCCATGATCCAGGCCCCGACACCCTGCATGCTCGCAATCGCCATCTCGTGGTCGATGCCGGTCGATCCGCCTTGTTGCCCGATCATGTCGTAGAAGAACTTCGTGCCTCTCATCCAGTCGGCGACGGTCATGCCGCCCACGCCGAACGGGTTTTCAAGGCTTTGCCCCGGCGCGGCCCCGTAGCCGTCCAAGGACATCGAATAGGCGCTGACGCGAACTTTGCTCATGATACGGCTCCTGTTTTTTTCGGCTTTCCCTGCAGTTCCATCAGATAGTCCTCCAGCCTGTCCAGGCGGGCTTCCCACAGCGCACGATACTGTTCCATCCAATCCGTCGCTTCCTTCAGGGGTTTCGGCACGAGACGGCAGGGGCGCTGCTGCGCCCGCTTGCTACGCGCGATGAGCCCTGCGTTTTGCAGCACCTTGAGGTGCTTGGTGACGGCGGGACCGCTGATGCGGTGGGGGAGAGCCAGCTCCTTGACCGAGGATTCGCCCTTGGCCAACTGCGCGACGATGGCGCGTCGCGTGGGGTCGGCGAGGGCCGCGAACACGGCGTCGAGATCGAGACCGGTACGCCGGGCGGCAGGGTTTATGTCGGTGGCGGTGCGCATGGAATTTTTAATTAACCATATGGTAAATTAAAGTCCCGAGCCCGTCCTGTCAAGGGAAAAGTGTGGAAGGGGAAGGGCGAGGGGTCGCGCCTTGGGTCACTTCGCCGGAAGCGGGGGCCCGGCGCGCCGTTTTTCGAAAACGGCGACCCCGAAGTACACCACGGCGCACAGGGCCACCGTGGCGAGAAACGGCGCGGGAAGACCGAGCGCGTACTCGGCCACCGGGGTGAAAATGACGCCGGTGGCCAGCGTCGCCAGCGCGGCGTTGCGGCCTCCGCGGCGCAACCAGAGTCCGCCTAACGTGATCACCAGAATGCCGGCGGTGCCAAACGAAGAGGCGGTTTCAAGCAGACCATAAATGCTGGTGGAACGTACGGCCATCAGGTAGCAGACGACGCCGCCGACCAGCACAGACGCGCGGTTGACGAGCAGCTTGCGGCGCTCGTCGCGCACGCGCAGGCCGGGGATCACCAGGTTGTGCGCCACGAGGCCTCCCACGCCGAGCAGGATGCTGTCGATGGTGGACAACAGGGCGGAGAGCAGGGCACCCGTGAAGGCGATGAAGGCGAAGGCGGGTAGTTTCTCTCGCGCAAGCTGAATGAGGAACTGCTCGGACTCCCCGTCGTAGGGGAACACCACCGGTCCCACCAGCCCGAGAATCACCGGAATGGCTCCGATCACGAGGTAGATGCCGCAGGCGGCATAACACGCCTTGCGCGCGATGCGAGGCGAACCGGCGGCGAGCATGCGCGCCACGATTTCCTGGGCCACGAGCGAACCCATCACGGGAATCATCCAGCGATCGATGCGCTCCCAACCCGATTCACCCGGGGAAAGCAGGCTGAAGCGTTCCAGGGGTTGCGCGGCGATGAGGGTGGGCAGGTCGGTTTCCATGCCGATGAACACGAGCATGAGGATCAGCCCGCCGATGATGACGGCCCCTTGCACCACGTCGTTGATCATGTCGCTGAGCAGGCCGCCGAGCAGCGAATACGTGACGACGAACAGAAATGCGGCGAAGATCGCCAGGTCGACGTTCAGCGAGGTGGTGGCGGCGATGACTTGCCCGAAGGCGCGAATCTGGGCCGCGCCCCAAATCATGGATGACAGGCACAGGATGACGACGGCCAGTTGCTCGGGGGCGCGTCCGAAGCGGTCGGCGTAAAAGTCGGCGAGCGTCGAGTAGCGGCGGTTCCAGATGCGCGCGGCGATGAGCAGGCCGCCGAGGAGCAGGCACAGGCTGTATCCCAGCGGATCGGCGCGCGATCCCGACAGCCCTTCTTCGAACACTGCGGCTGACGATCCAAGGCAGGTTTCCGCGCCGAACCACGTGGCGAAGAGGGACAAGGCGAGGAGCCACGCGGGGCGCGAGCGTCCGGCCACGAGGTAGTCGTCCTCGTTCTTGACCCCGCGCGACACGGCATAGGCGATGCCGAGCTGCAGGATGAGATAGCCGAGGATGAGGGGCCAGATCATGGGGAGATCACGGCATCAGGGCTGTATGACAGCACAGCAACACAGCAGCACAACAATAGAGCGACATGTGGACGTGTTTGCGTTGTGGTTTGGTTGTTGTGTTGCTGTGCTGTTGTGATGCCGCCAAATGCGATGGCTGTTCTGCGTTGCCCGCGTCCTATCCCTGCTTCAACAGTTCCTCGAAATACCCGATGGTCTTCACCAGCCCCTCCCGCAACTCAATTTTCGGTTCCCACCCCAGTTCCTTGCGGGCCAGCGTGATGTCGGGGCGGCGCTGCCGGGGGTCGTCGCTCGGCAAGGGTTTCTCCACGATGCGGCTCTTGCTGCCGGTGAGGTCGATGACCTGCTCGGCGAGCTGGCGAATGGTGAACTCGCCGGGGTTTCCGATGTTGACGGGCCCGATGAAGGACGGATGATCCATCAGGCGCACCATGCCCTCGAGCAGGTCATCCACGTAGCAGAACGAGCGGGTCTGGGATCCGTCGCCGTACACCGTGATGTCGTCGCCGCGGAGGGCCTGCACCACGAAGTTGGAGACCACGCGCCCGTCGTCGGGATGCATGCGCGGCCCGTAGGTGTTGAAAATGCGCATGACGCGGATGTCCACCTTGTTCTGCCGGTGATAGTCGAAGCACAAGGTTTCGGCCACGCGCTTGCCCTCGTCGTAGCAGGAGCGGATGCCGATGGGGTTCACGTGGCCCCAGTAATCTTCGCGCTGGGGGTGCACTTCGGGGTCGCCGTACACTTCGCTGGTCGAGGCCTGCAGGATGCGGGCGCGCGTGCGTTTGGCGAGACCGAGCATGTTGATCATGCCCATGACGCTGGTTTTGATCGTCTTGACGGCGTTGAACTGGTAATGAACGGGGGAGGCGGGGCAGGCCAGGTTGTAGATGCGATCCACCTCGAGCAGGATCGGCTCGATGACGTCGTGGCGCACGAGCTCGAAGCCGGGGGCGCCTACAAGATGCGCGACGTTGCGCTTCGATCCCGTAAAAAAGTTGTCGAGGCAGATCACCTCATCGCCACGCGCGAGAAGCTTGTCGCAAAGATGGGAGCCGAGGAAGCCGGCGCCGCCGGTGACGAGGACCTTCATGAGGATTTCCTGGGTTTGGCGTTTTTTCCGGACGTTGCGGTCGCGAGATCGAAGAGATGATTGATGCCGATCAACGTCAGATCCGGCTCGAAGCGCGTGATGGTGGAAACACGCCCCTTCATCCAATGCGCAAGGCCGCCCGTTGCGAGCACGACGGGCGCGCGCATTTTTCGTTCCGCGAGGATGTCTCGCAAAAGTTCGCCGACCATTCCCACCGCGCCGCGCAGAATTCCGATTCGCAACGCCTCGTCGGTGGTGCGGCCCACGGCTCCCGCAGGCCACGCGAGCTCGGCTTCCTGCAGCCGCGCGGTGTTCTGGGCCAAGGCGCGCATGCCGGTCTGGATGCCGGGGCAGATCACCCCGCCGTGGTAGGCGCCGCCCGAGAAGACGTCGAAGGTGGTGGCGGTGCCGAAGTCCACGACGATGCCGGCGCGAATGCCCATGGCCTGCGCTCCCAGCACGTTGGCGAGCCGATCGGCGCCGATTTGCGCGGGAACTTCGTAGTCGAGCTTGAGTCCGCCGCAGTCGCGATGATTCAGGATGCGCGGAGCGTGCCCGAACACGGTGGTGAGGGCGGCGCGCCACGGGCCGTCCTGCGCGGGCACCACCGAGGCGAGCGCGCAGCGCGCCTTCGCGCCCTTGGGGACCGATGGCGCCACGAGTCCCTGCAAGGAAAGGGAGACTTCGTCCACGGTGAGATCCTTGCGCGTGGCGAGCCGCCAGCGCTTGAGGATGCGCGCGCCGTCGAACAGTCCCAGCACCGTCTGGGTATTGCCCACGTCCACTGCGAGCCGATAGTCCTTCGCCGAGGCGCGACGTGGCCGCTTAGCCATTCGTCCCCCCGGGTATGAACGCGCCGATCTTAAGGGAGAGGTCGAGCGCTTTCACGCTGTGCGTGAGTTCACCGACCGAAAACCAGTCGAGTCCCGCGTTGCGCAACTTCTTCACCCGCGCGAGATCGAGGTTGCCGCTGGCCTCCAGCTTGAGATGAGGCGCCGCCGAGCGCGCGCGCGCCACGGCCCGCTTCAAGGTCTTGTCGTCCATATTGTCGAACAGGAGGATGTCCGCCGGCGCGTCGAGCAGGGTTTCCAGTTCCTCCAGCGTGCGCACCTCGACCTCGATGAAGTAGGAGCGCCCGAAGCGGGCCACGGCCCGGTCCACGGCGGCGCGCGCGGAACCGCAGGCGGCGGCGTGGTTGTCCTTGATCAGGATGCGGTCGTGAAGACCCATGCGGTGATTTTCGCCGCCGCCCACCGCCACCGCGTACTTGTCAAGCTCGCGATAGGCAGGCAATGTCTTGCGGGTGTCGAGCACCTTGGTCGGGGCGGCGGCCTCGGCGAAGCGCTGCGTCACAGTCGCGATGCCGCACAGCCGCTGCAGGAAGTTGAGCAGGATGCGCTCGCACACCAGCAGGCCGCGGGTTTCGCCCTCGACGCGGGCGAGAATTTGTCCGGCGCGAATGGCCTGTCCTTCCGACGCGAGCCATTCGAGGCGCGGCGCGAGACCGCGATAGCGGAACACCGCTTCCATCACGGCTTGCCCTGCGAGCACGCCGTCTTCTTTGCAAAGCAGCGCCCCCTTGCTGCGGTGACCCGGATCCAGCGTGGCTTCGGAGGTCACATCGCCCGGGCCCTCGTCTTCGGCGAAGGCGAGCGGCAGAAGCGTCTGAAGCGCCTTCATGGGAAAGGCGGGCAGCGCACGCGGCTTCATTTTCCCAGCTCCTGTTCGACGCGCGCGCGATTCTGCCGGGCCTTCTCCGCTTCCGGGGAATCCGGGTATCGGCGCAGGCAATCGTCCAGCAGCTCAAGGCTGCGGCGCAGATGCCTTTCGCGTGAGGCGACTCCCGCGGATTCCTTCGCGGCGGCGAAGGCGCGCGCGGCCTCGGCGCGACGCTCGGCGCAATATCGGTCCGGGGACACGGAGAGCGCCGCGGAATCCACGACGGGCGCGACGGGCATGGCAGGCGCGGATACGACCGGCGTCGCCACAGGCGCGGTCGAAGTCGCGCCCCTGGGTTCACTTGCATCCGACGCGCCGAGACGCTTCTCGCGCTCCCAGCTCCGGTTCGCGAGCTTCTTCAGCGCGAGGCGGAGGTCCTCCTCACGCACGTCGGCGAGCAAGTCGTTGATCAAGGAGACGATCTCTTCGTGCGGTGCGAGCGCGGCGTAGCGCTCGTGCAGGCGGCGCAGGCGATTCTTGTCGGCGGTGGGCCGTGGTCCGTCGAGTTCGGCGGAAAGAACGAGGACCCATTCGGCGTCCTCGACGAGTTCGGAAACCTGGGGACGCGCTTCGCGGATTTCGCGCGCGCGCGCCGCCTCGGGTTTCCACGCCGTGCCCGCCGGGGCGCGCAGCAGCGCGTCCGACATGCGCTGCACCGCTTCCTCCAGCGTCAGCTTGCCCGCGCTGATGGCCGGCGCGGGCAGGTAGACCGTGTCGGTTTTCACCGAAGGTACCGAGGCGGAGCCCGTGCGCAGGGCGGGTGCGGCGCATCCGGCAAAAAGCGCGGCAAGGAGCGTGCCCAGAAGCGCGCTCGGGAGCTCGCCGCCAAACGCAGATCCCGTCACCCCCTTCACCTTGTCTCCGCGCCCTGTCCGCATCATTCCTCCCGAATCCAGAGCGTCGCGGGCTCACCCGCGGCGCCCGTCATTCCATGGCGTTCTCCCGGATCGATTTCGTCCGAGAGGTCCTCGCTGTAGGCCGCATCGTCGGGGCGGGCGAGGGGAAGCCCCGTTCGACGCGACACCTCGACGCGACGATATTCATCCTGACGAAACAGCGGGGCGATTTCCCCCGACCAAGCCTCTCCCTCCGGCAACCGGATGCGTTCGGCGAACTTCCGGACCGTGACGATTTCCCGCGCGATGTCGAGCCAAGCCGGCAGGGCCGCCGCGGCCCCGGTTCCCCGGAAACCGCGACCGGTCATCGGGCGGTTGTCGTCGAAGCCGGTGTACACGCCGATGGCGAAGCCGGCCGCGGGATCGAACCCCTTGTCCTGCCCCTTCGGCGCGGCAATATAGCCCAGAAACGCGGCGTTCCGGTAGTCGTTGGTGGTGCCTGTCTTGCCATACGCCGGGACGGCGGCATCCACGGGCGGCGTGCCCATCGGGATGCGCAACTCGCGGCCGATGCGCTGGCCGGTGCCGCCGCGCACCACCGAGGCGAGAATGGCCTCCAGCATGTTCCGCGTGCGGGGGTCGATCACGTCCTCGCTTTCCGCCTCGTCCTCGAAGATCACGCGTCCATCGGCCGTCTCGATGCGATCGATGTAGAGCTGGGGTTCCCCGAAACGGGTGCGGTAACGCGCGCCTTCCTGAAAGACCTGATACGCGTTCACCGCCTCGCCCAAGGTGATGACGTTCACGCCGAGCGGGAACGAGAGCACGGCATCGAGCGGCGAGACCACGTCGAGGCGGCGGGCGAAGTCGGTGACGTAACGCATCGCGGCCTGGGCGCGGAAGTCCTTGGAGGCGTGGAGGTTCTCCCGGGTATAACGTTCCTCGGGAATCTCCGCGGGACGCAAGCGTTCCTCGAGCGCGCGCAGGGTTTGCAGGGAAACCTCCCCGTCGAGGAACAGGCGATCGTCTCCGGCGGCGCGCGCCTCGTCCAGCATGACCGGGCGCCAGCCGCGTCCCGGCATGGACGCGAACAGGGCGAGGCGTCCGTCGTCCTCGGCGCGCGCCGCCGTCCACGCGCCCTCCGCGGGGCGGCTTCCCCGTCGCCACGCCGTCGCGCGCACCGCGAAGTCGAGGTAATTGCGCTCCAGCACCTTGATGCGGATGCGCGATTCCTCGTCGATCGGTTCGATGGCTGCGCGCTCGCTGGCGAAGCCGAGTCCGTAAGGCAGCGCGCGCAGCGCGCCCGCCTCGCGGCCGCGTCCGTCGAAGGTGAGATCAACCGCCAGATCGGAGACGGCCTTGCCGTAACGCAGTTCGCGCAGCCGTTCGGCGTCCAGCACCACGCCCAGCGAGTCGCGCACGAAGCGCACGTACTCCGCCTGCGAGGCGAAGTTGTCGGGATCGAGTCCGATGCGGCGGCACTGGTCCCAGAATCCGGCGAAGTCGGATTTGTCGAACAGATGGTAGAGCAGATACACGCTGGCGATGTTCTCGGAGCGGCGTCCCGCCCACGCCAGACTGACCGTATCCTCGGGCGGGTGATCGGGCTTGGGGAAATAGATCAGGTTCCCGAGCTGGAAGGCCTGTCGGCCGTTGGGCAGCGGGTCGAGCGGCTGCCAGCCCAGTTCGAGGGCCGCGGCATACACAAAGGGTTTGAACGAGGATCCGAACTGTCGGCGGGCCTGATTCACGCGGTCGTAACCGGTGTTGCCGAAGCCGCCGACGTTGGCAAGCACGCGGCCTTCCTGTGTCACCTGCGCCGCGCCCTGCAATACGGGGCGTTGCGCCACTTCCAGCGCTTCGGCGACGCGCCCGCCGGGCGCGCGGCGGGGGACGCCGCAGGAAACCAGCGCGCCGGGGCGGAAGTAGCGCGCCGCGAACGTCGCCATGGCGCGCGGCGCGGGCAGCTCCGTCGAGCCGGTGGCGTTGCGGTTCCACAGGCGGAAGAACGCCTCCAGCGACGCGCGCGGCACCACGCCCTCCACCGCGCCGAAACGCACGCGCAAGGCGGCGGGGGAGCCGTCCGCCGCGCGCGGCGCATCCACGATGCGGCCGACGACGAAGGTTCCGGGCGCCAAGTGGGAGAGCCTGTCCGGCGCGGTGTCGGCGGGCGGCTGGTAGCCGCGCATCACCACGTCGAGGCGCGACAGGTTCGAGTACACCGCCCACTCCGCCGCGCGCTGGATGTCGGGGTCGAGCGTCGTGCGGATGCGCAAACCCGCCGCCGTGTAGTCCTCCACGCCGTGCCGCGCGAGGATCTCCTGCATCGCGGGCGTGTCGAGCAGGCGTTTCACCTTCATCATGTTGGTGGAGAGCGCGAAGCGGAAGTCGCCCCGTTTCAGGCGCGGCGGGCGGGCCATGGCGGCGGAGTACTGCGCCTCGGTGATCTTGCCGTGCCGCCGCATCTGCTTGAGCACATAGGCGGTGCGGGCGCGGCCTTTCTCCAGCGCGGCCTTGCGCCGCTCCGGCGTGCCTTGGATGAACGGGTTGTACTGGTTGGGGCCCTTGACCGACCCGGCGATGAACGCGCACTCCACCAAGGTGAGATCGCGCGGCTCCTTGTCGAAGAAGTAGCGGGCCGCGATGCGCACACCGTGGCCGTTGCCCACCACGTAGAACTGGTTGAGATAGAACTCGAGGATCTCCTCCTTGGTGAAGCTTCGCTCCAACCGCCACGCGTTGATGAGCTCGTCCACCTTGCCGCGCAGCGGGCCCGAGCGCCCGAACAGGTTCTTCGCCGTTTGCTGCGTGAGCGTGCTGCCGCCGCGCCAGCGTCCGCCGGAGCGCACGTTGTCGGCCATCGCGCGGGCGAAGGCCTTCATGTCCCAGCCCCCGTGTTTCCAGTAGTTGCGATCCTCGGCCGAGATCAGCGCCTCCACCAACGTCTTCGGGATGGAATCGTAAGGCAGATAGTCGCGGTGCGCGCCCTCGAAGAAGGTGCCCACGCGCGTCTTGCCGTCGGCGTAGAGCACCACGGACTCGCGGGCGAGGATCTTGCGGACGCCCTCGCGCGTGAAGGCCTCGTCGGGGACGCGGCTCATGGAAGACTGCAGGCCCCACAGGGCGGTGCCGCCCGCCACGGCGAGGGCTACGGCCGGCAGGGCCAGGCCGAAGACGATGATTTTGCGGAGCTTCATGCCGGAGGTGACAAAGTAGGAAGATGGGCGCCCGTGGCCCTCAGCGCATGGGCATCTGGCGCCACCAATCCGGGCGCAATCCGGGTTGGGTTTCTTGTAGGGGCAAATAATTATTTGCCCCTACATGACGCCGCATCGGACAGGATGCGCCCCCAACCCGGTTCCTAGACCTTTCGTCCCCCTTCTGTGCTTGCTATACTTCCACCCCTCACGGGCGGTTATGCCGCCGGTGGTCCCGTGGTTCTCACCGCATGGGCGGAAGACCCCCAGGAGAGGTGGCCGAGCTGGTCGAAGGCGGCGGTTTGCTAAACCGTTGTAGGGTCGTAATAACCTTACCAAGGGTTCGAATCCCTTCCTCTCCGCGGGATCCCGGAGGATTCCACCGCGAAGAAACCCCGAGCGCAGGGCTCACCCGGAACGGATCCCCCTCATCATGACTGCTTCCCGCGTTCGCGTCCGCTTCGCCCCCAGCCCCACGGGCTACCTGCACGTCGGCGGGGCGCGCACCGCCATCTTCAACTGGTTGTTCGCAAAACGCATGGGCGGCGATTTCCTGCTCCGCGTCGAGGACACCGACCAGACCCGTTACGACGCGAACGCGCTCGTCGAGCTCATCGCCGATCTCAAGTGGCTCGGACTCGACTGGGACGAGGGGCCCGAGCAGGGCGGCCCGCATGCGCCGTACTTCCAATCGCAGCGATTGCCGCTTTACAAGGCAGCGGCCGATCGCATGGTGGCCGAGGGCAACGCGTACCCTTGCTTCTGCACCTCCGAGCGTCTCGAGGAGTTGCGCGAGCAGCAGAAGGCCAACAACCTGCCCGCAGGCTACGATCGTCGTTGCCGCAATCTGCCCGTCGACGTGGCCGCTCAGCGCATGGCCGACGGCGAGAAGCACGTCATCCGCCTCAAGGCGCCCTTCCACGGCGAAACCGCCTTCACCGACTTCATCCGCGGGCCCATCAGCTACCAGAACCGCGTGCTCGACGACATGGTGCTGCTCAAGGGCGACGGGTTTCCCACCTATCACCTCGCCAACGTGGTGGACGATCACGACATGCGCATCACCCATGTGCTGCGCGGCGACGAATGGATCCCCAGCACGCCGCGTCACGTCCTCATCTACAAGGCGCTCGGCTACGAGCCGCCGGTGTTCTGCCACCTGCCGGTGATCCTCGCCGAGGGCGGTGGCAAGCTGAGCAAGCGCAAGGGCGCGGCCTCGGTGGGGGACTATCGCGATCTCGGTTATCTGCCCGAGGCCATGGTGAACTTCCTCTCGCTCCTGGGCTGGAGCCCGGGCGAGGACCTTGAGTTCATGGAGCGCGACGTGCTCATCGAGAAGTTCTCGCTAGACCGCGTGAACCCCAAGAGCGCCGTGTTCGACGAGAAAAAACTGGAGTGGCTGAACGGCCAGTACTTCCTGCGTCGCGAGCCCGCCTACTTCCTGCCGCTGGTCAAACCCCTGTGGGAGAAGGCCGGTGTCGATCTTTCGAATGTCCCGGACGAGCGCCTGTTGCAGATCATCGGCCTGCTCAAGGATCGCTCCAAGCGTCTGCCCGACTTCGTCGAGACCGGCCTGTACTTCTTCCGCGATCCCGACAGCTACGAAGAGAAGGCGCGCGCCAAGCACTTCGTCGCGGGCAGCGCGGAGCTTCTGGAGGCGTTGGTCGTGGCGATCGAAGGCGCCGAGTACTCCGTGGCGGGCCTCGAGGCCGCCTACAAAGCTTACGCCGAAGCGAATGGCCGCAAGGCCGGTGAGCTCATCCACCCCACGCGCCTGGCCATCTCGGGAATCCCTTTCGGCCCCGGGCTCTACGAGTTGATGGAAGCGCTGGGCAAGGACGTGGTGCTACGGCGCATGCGCGCGGCGGTGGCGGCGATCCGCGCTGGCCTGTGACCAGCGGCGGGTGGTCCCTGTAAGGGCGACCTGCGGGTCGCCCATGCGGGACTAGTCCAACCGACCCGCCGCCCAATCCCTGAGGAACCCGATCACGTCGGCGCGCGCGGGGCTGCGCGCGTTGCGCACGTACCAGCCCGAGGTTCCGACCCCGGCGTACAAGGCGCCGCGCGCATCGAGACCGCTCAGAAGTCCGCTCACGAATCCCCCGTTGAAATGATCTCCGGCACCCGTGGAAAGCTTCGGGTGCGCGCAGAAGGGGCCGTCGATGGTGGCTTTGTCCCCGCGCGGCCCGGAGGGACCGTCCATCACCGCACCCGCGCACTTCACCGCGTGCACCACGACTCCGTGGAGTCCCAGGGCCTCGGCGACTCTCTCCGCCGCGGCGAGGACGCTGCCGCAGGTTTCGGAGACGGCGTCGGGGAGTCCCAGCACTCCGCAGACCTGCTCCGCCTCGCGAAGGTTGAGGCCGAGGATGCAACGGGCCTTGCGTCCGAGCCGCCGGATCTGGTCGAGGGCGCGTTCCAGATCGCGCCGGTCGCGCTTCTCGGGATCGGCGAGGTCGAAGAAGAAGCGCGTGGCGCTGCCGACGGGGACGAGCTCAATCAGGTTCTCCAGGATTTCATCCATGCCCGGAAGCATGGTCCAGTTGGTGCAGGCCACCAAATCGGACTCGAGCATCAGGGCTTTGAAGCGCGACTCGCCCACCGTTTCGAGCAGGCGGGCCCAGCGCACCGCGCGCACCGTGTCGAGGCGCCCGAACATGAGTTTGCCGTCGAGGAATTCGACGGCGTCGGTGCGCCCCGGGTTGCCCACGGAAACGGTTTCGGCGACGTCCTGCAGTGGGCGGAACACCGGCAACACCTGCGGATGACCCAAGAGCCCGATGCACGTGACGCGCCCGCCCATGCCCGCCACGGCCAGCGACATGAGGGGGCCGTTGCCCCCCGGCTTGACCTGCTGGGGGACCAACTCGATGTTGGCGGACTTTCCGGCCGCCGCGGCCACGCGCGCCGAGAACTCGGGGATGGTGCGAATGCGGTCGAAGTCGTCGTCGCTGCGGCGGGTGCCCACCGCGTGCAGGATCTCGTCCACGAATCCGTCGAAGCCGATGGTGAGGCGTTTGCGCGCGAAGTCCGCGGAGCCGCGCTCCAGATCCTCGGCCGCTTTCAAAATGTCGGGTGCGCTCACGATGTTCCTCCGCGGTGGGGCTGAAACTGGCCAAGGCCGCGGCGGGCAATCTACATCCGTCGCCCCTTAGCGAAAGGGTGGGAAAGGGTGGGGAAGATCGGGGACGGAAGCGAAAAGAAGTTGGGCATGAAAAAAGCCCCCTTCAGGCGAAGGAGGCTTTTTCGGTCCCGTCCGGAATCCTCGTGAATCCTGCGACCCTGTCGAGGGCTGCAGGATCGAAGACTAGAGGACTTCGTTGCCGGTTTCGCCGGTACGAATGCGCAGGGCGCTTTCCACCGGGAGCACGAAGATCTTGCCGTCGCCGATCTTGCCGGTGCGGGCCTTCTCGGTGAGGGCGGCCACGGCCTTGCTCACCAGATCGTCGGGAACCACGACCTCGATCTTCACCTTGGGGATGAAGTCGGTGTGGTACTCGCTTCCGCGATAGAGCTCGGTATGACCCTTTTGGCGGCCGAAGCCCTTGACCTCGGTGACGGTCATGCCGCTGATGCCGATTTCCTGAATCGCGGTCTTGACCTCGTCCAGTTTGAAGGGCTTGATGTAGGCGACGATCAATTTCATGGGATTTGTCCTCTCGGTTCGACGTCTTCGACGCCGTCTAAGATAATATACCCCCGCCGCCCGCAAGCGCGGGGGGAATCCCCGATTCCTGAAACTGACCCGCCCCCGCCGTAACCGGCCATAAAAAACTGGCCACAAAAAAACGCCCCCCTGTCGGGAGGCGCTTCGAGCCCTGGCAGAAGCCGATGGGCGGGACTTAGAGCACTTCGTTGCCGGTCTCGCCGGTGCGGATGCGGAGGGCGCTTTCCACCGGCAACACGAAGACCTTGCCGTCGCCGATTTTGCCCGTGCGGGCCTTTTCGGAGAGGGAGGCCACCACCTTGTCGGCGAGATCATCGGGGACCACGACCTCAAGCTTGACCTTGGGGATGAAGTCGGTGTGATACTCGCTTCCGCGATAGAGCTCGGTATGGCCCTTCTGGCGGCCGAATCCCTTGACTTCGGTGACGGACATGCCGCTGACGCCGATTTCCTGGATGGCGGCCTTGACCTCGTCCAGCTTGAAGGGCTTGATGTACGCAACGATCAGTTTCATGGGGTTGTCCTCTGGGTTAGACGGTTTGCAAGGCCGGAGCCGCGCATCCTTCGGGACGCGCGGCTTTCCGGGATTAGAACATCAGCAGGCTCTCGACCGCCAAGACCGTGCCTTCGGCATTCTTGGTCAGGTCCATCTGGGCTTCGGCCAGCACCAGCCAGCTGCTGCTGATGGCATAGCTCGGGCTGATGGCGATTTCGGAGGTCGGGTCGGCCCACGTGTCCATCTTGATGCTGCTGTAGCGAACCGTGCCGGCGATCTTGTCCGTCAACTTGTAGTTGACCATACCGAGGTAGCCGAGGCCCTTATCGTCGCCCGCACCCCAGTCGCCCAGAACGTTGACTTCGACGGCCGCCGTGATCGGGCCGGTCGCGTAGGACGCCCAGACGTTGATCAGCGACTGCTTGGTGTCGTCCACGACTGCGCCGGTGTCATCCACGATGTTGAAGGACTCGAAGAGATAGGCGGCCTTCACGGTCAAGCCCGAGATGGGAGCCAAGGTGACCTGGGCTTCGAAGCCCGGATCCTTGAGGTCGGTCTCGTCGCCCCAGACGGACGAAAGCGCCGCGCCGTACACGGAGATCATCGGGCTGATGGTATAGCTCACGCCGACGCCGTTGTGGTATCCGCCGTACACCGGGCCTTGAGCGCCGGAGAGGTTCTTGGACACGGAGTACTGGAACAGGCCGGTGGGTTCCGCGGACTCCCAACCGGAGACGCTGAGGAACTTGCCGGCGTCGACAGTCAAAGCACCGGTCTTGTAGGTGAGGTAGGCCTGCTCGACGGCGAGCGTGCCGGCACCGCCACCCACGCCGCCTTGGGCCATGTCGGCGCGTAGCGAGAGATTGTCGGCGAACTTGTACATGAAGTCGAGTTCGAACTGGTCGAACGAGGCCGTGGCCGTGCTCGGCCCGGTCTTGGGCATGCCGTAGGTGCTCGACATGTCGAGGAAGCCCGACAGCGAGAGAGCATCCGAAACCTTGACTTCCGCGAACGAGGGGGCGGCGGCCAGCCCCATCGCGAGCATGCCTGCCGTCAGACCGGTGTGAAGAGACTTGCGCATCCTGACTCCTTGTATAACCCGCCGGACCTTGGCGGGTGTTTGGTCTAGGGGATTATCAATCCCCATGCCATCGGTTTTCCTCGTCGGTGTCCTTGCTTTTACCCCGAAAATCCGGGTTCCTCCAACGAAACCCCCATTTTGTCACTCCTCATAAATGACACTTGAAGCAAACGGGTGACAATAACCGTCATTTGTCCGACTTCCTCACCGATTGTCACTAAGATGGCCCATTTTTCCCAATCTCATGCATCCGTGAATTAACCGCCTGGAAACTGCGGTGCAGCCGGCTTGGGTGTTCCCGGAGGCAGGTATCCCTGCCAGCCAGTTGCGGGAGCCTGCGGGTTCCCGTGATGCGCAAAGGCGGCCATCGCAATGAGCATCAAAAACGCGAAGGCAAGAAAAAGGGGTTTGTGGGGGGCTTGTCTCATGATATTCCTCCGTCGGGGGTAAGCGTTCTGGGTGTTTCCGTGTTGTCGGGGCGGGTCAGTGCGCCGCTTGCGGGACCGCCACGGCCCACGCGCGCAGCATGTGATCGATGACGATGTCGACGCCGGTGCCGTTGTTCACCTGTGTGAAAGTGAAGGGGCCGTCGCCGCGCATCTTCTCCGCGTCGCGGCGCATCACCTCGAGGCTGGCGCCCACGTACGGGGCCAGGTCGATCTTGTTGATGACCAGCAAGTCGCTCTGCGTGATGCCGGGGCCGCCCTTGCGCGGGACCTTGTCGCCTCCCGCCACGTCGATCACATAGATCGTGAAGTCCGCGAGCTCGCGTCCGAAGTGCGCCGCGAGATTGTCGCCGCCGCTTTCCACGATGAGCAGCTCGACGTTGCCGTCGAAGCGGCGCATCAGCTCCTCACACGCATAAATATTGGACGACACGTCCTCGCGAATGGCGGCGTGCGGGCAGCCGCCCGTTTCGACGGCGAGGATGCGCTCGGCGGGCAGCGCCTTGTGCTTGGTGAGGAACTCCCCGTCCTCGCGCGTGAAGATGTCGTTGGTGACCACGCCGAGGCTGTAGCGGTCGCGCAGCGCCTCGCAGAGAGCCTTGGTCAGAGCGGTCTTGCCCGAACCCACCGGCCCGCCGATGCCGATGGTGAACGCGCGCTTGCGGTAGTCGCGATCCTCGCGCGTCAGCTCGCGCAGGCGGAATTCGCCGGGCGATTCGAGACGGTCGTCGTGATCGTGGACGTGATCGTGCGCGGGGCCTCCGCTGGCGAGGATGTGCCAGTGGCCCATTTGGTGGCGAAGGATTCTTGCTTTCATCGTATCTCCTCCCTGTTGGGGCGCAATATATTGCGCCCGTACGAAATTATCGCGCCCATTGGTTTAGTTCTGGAATAGCCGGCTGTATAGAAATCCGTGCGCGCCTTGCGCGATTTCGGCGAGCGGGGCGCTGCGGCGCGCGTCGGCGGGAGCGGGCAGGCCCGAGCCGTCGCCGATGCGCGCCGTCGCGCCGTCCAACGCGCGCGCCTGCAAGGCCTGCGCCGCGCGCGGGCCGACCACGCCGAGGCGAACCGCGGCGGCGGCCTGATCGCGCATCACCCCGTTCAGGTAGAGGGCGCAGGCTTCCGCGCGCGTCGCGCCCAGCAGGGCCAGCGCGCGTCCGAGTGCGAGGGCGAAGTGCAGCCCGGAGTCGGCGGGGGACAGTTCGTGGCGCGCGCGCGCGCGGAGGTCTCCGAGCCCGGGCGAAGGGAAAAGCTCCGTAAGCAACTCGACGAAGGCACGCGCCTGCCGCAGCGACGCAGTGCGCATGGCGGGGTTCCAGAAGGTCGCGTCCCAAGCGTCGCAAAGCGCGTCGAAGGTGAGTGCGTCATCCGCCGCATGCGCGGCGGCCACAAATGCGAGGTCGTGCGATTCGGCCTGACGGAGCAACGCGGTGAAATGCGCCTCCAGCGCGGCAATGCTCTGGAAACGCCCCGCGCGCGCCAGCGCCTCCAGACCGCTGCTGTAGGCGAACGCCCCGGTCGGAAAAGCCGAGTCGGCGATTTGGAGGAGAGAGGAGAGGGGGAGGGACATGTTGGGTCAGTCGTGGATCGAAAGACGAAGAAACAATGGGCAGTGGAAAATGGAGAATGGACAATCGAAAGACGCACACAGATTCGCACGCGAAAGCGCGATTTGCTGCCGATTTGTCGCTTGCGGTTTATTGCCCACGGCCCATTTTCCATTTTCCATTGTAAACCCGTCCGTTCAGAACAAATGATAGAGTTGCCCCAGCGGCAGCTTCTCCGCCGGCGCACAGGTCAGGTGTTCCCCGTCGGCGTGCACGGCGTAGGTTTCCGGGTTCACGGTGACGTTCGGCATTGCGTCGTTGAGACGCATATCCTTCTTGCCCACGCTGCGGCAATTACGGACCACCGCGATTTGCTTGGAGAGACCGTAGCCGCGCACCGCCTTTTCGCCCGCCGCCGACGTGAAGGCGAAGGAGCCCAGACCGAGGGCCGAACCCTTCGCGGCGAACATGGGCCGCGAGTAATAAGGCTGAGGCGTGGGGATGGAGGCGTTGGGGTCGCCCATCTGCGCCTGCGCGATGAGCCCGCCTTTGAGGACCAGTTCGGGGCGGATCCCGAAGAACGCGGGCTTCCAGAGCACCAGATCCGCCCATTTGCCCTCTTCGATGGAACCGACTTCGTGGGCGACGCCGTGCGAAAGCGCCGGGTTGATGGTGTACTTGGCGATATAGCGGCGCACCCGAAAGTTGTCCGCGGAGCTGCTCGCGTCTTCGGGAAGCGGCCCGCGCTGCGCCTTCATCTTGTGCGCGGTCTGCCAGGTGCGGCAGATGACCTCGCCCACGCGGCCCATGGCCTGCGAGTCGGAGGACATCATCGAGATTGCCCCGGTATCGTGCAGAATGTCCTCGGCCGCGATGGTCTCGCCGCGGATGCGACTCTCGGCGAAGGCCACGTCTTCGGGGATGTTCGGGTCGAGATGATGGCAGACCATGAGCATGTCGAGATGCTCGGCCAAAGTGTTCACCGTGAAAGGGCGCGTGGGGTTGGTGGACGAGGGCAGCACGTTCGGCAACCCCACCACGCGCAGGATGTCGGGGGCGTGTCCGCCGCCCGCGCCTTCGGTATGGAAGGTGTGGATGGTACGCCCCTTGAAGGCGGCGATGGTGGCTTCCACGAAGCCGGATTCGTTGAGCGTGTCGGTGTGGATGGCCACCTGCACGTCGTGCGCGTCGGCCACCGCGAGGCAGGCGTCGATGGCGGCGGGCGTGGTGCCCCAGTCCTCGTGGAGCTTGAGCCCGATGACACCGGCTTCGATTTGCTCGACGAGACCGCCCGGCAGCGACGAGTTGCCCTTGCCCAAGAATCCGAAGTTGAGCGGATACCCTTCGACGGCGCGCAGCATCATCTCGACATGCGTGGCGCCGGGCGTGCAGGTGGTGGCGTTGGTGCCCGTGGCGGGTCCGGTGCCGCCGCCGATCATCGTGGTGATTCCCGAGGCGATGGCCTCGTCCGCCTGCTGCGGACAGATGAAGTGGATGTGCGCGTCGATGCCGCCCGCGGTGAGGATCATGCCTTCGCCGGCGATGACCTCCGTGGTGGGGCCGACGATCATGCGCGGATCCACGCCGTCCTGGATGTCGGGGTTTCCGGCTTTGCCGAGGGCGCGGATGCGATGATCCTTGATGCCCACGTCGGCCTTGTAAATCCCCGTCCAGTCCACCACAAGGGCGTTGGTGATCACGAGATCGAGGGCGTCGGCTTCGGCGGCTCCCGCCATCTGTCCCATGCCGTCGCGCAGCGTCTTGCCGCCGCCGAACTTGCTTTCCTCGCCGGGCACGGTGAAGTCCTTTTCAACGGCGATCCACAAATCCGTGTCGCCCAGACGCACGCGATCACCCGTGGTCGGTCCGTACATGTCGCCGTATGCGCGACGGCTGATTTCGAGGCTCATGCGTTCACCTCCGCCCCCAGAAAATGTTGCGCGCGAGCGCGCTCAAGCGCGGCCTTCGCGTTGTCGCCCTCCACGCCGCCCGACACGAGTCCGCTGCCGCCATGGACGACGCGGCGGCCACCCAGCGCGACCAGCTTCACGCGCTTGCGTTCGCCGGGCTCGAACCGCACCGCCGTGCCGCTGGGAATATCGAGGCGGAAGCCGAGCGCGGCGGCGCGATCGAAGCGCAGCGCGGCGTTGGTCTCAAAGAATGGGTAGTGCGACCCGACCTGCACCGGGCGGTCGCCCGTGTTCTCAACGTCGAGATCGAGGGTGGCACGGCCTGCGTTCAGGATGATGGGGGCGCCGGCGAAATCGATTTCGCCGGGTAGGGGCAAATCATTATTTGCCCCTACATTCGCCCCGTCCGCCGCCGTTGCGCGACGCGTGCGCTGCGCCGGATCCAAGCCCGAACCGTAAAGGGCGAGGTTCATATCGCCGTCCTCGCCGCACACCGGCTCGTGCACCGTCACCAACTTGGTGCCGTCGGGAAAGGTGCCTTCCACCTGCACCTCGGCGATCATCTCCGGCACGCCGGGCAACACGTCGCGGCGCCCCAGCAGGTTCTTGCCGAGGTCCATCAAGTCCGCGACGCTGCGTCCGTCGCGGATGAACTCCAGAAGCTGCGCCGCGATGAGCGCGACCGCCTCGGGATAGTTCAGCGCCACGCCGCGCCACAGACGCTTTTGCGCGAGGAAGCCCGCCTGATGCAGCATCAGCTTGTCGATGTCGCGGGGGGATAAGTGCATGGGGGAGGCTCCTTGTTGTCGTTTCTTCGTCAGGTAAGGGGTAGGAGGTAAGGGGTAGGAGGTTAGGGGTGGGGTTGGGAGAATGTGGTGAAGGGGCGTCCGACGCAATCGTGCTGTACTGCCTTTACCTCTTACCTCCTACCCCCTACCTGTTTGCTCGTTTTTCTTTCAATACTTTCTCGCCCAAAAGTCGAACCCCAGCCACTCCGGTCGGGCCAGCTCTCCGAAGAGCACCCCGGCGAGGGGCTCCAGCGAGGCCCGATCACGCCCGAGGGCCCGCAACGTGAACCCCCGATCTTCCCGTGTTCCGAGTCCCGCCAGGCGATCCGTCGCCATCCAGCGCGGCTTGCCATCGGTTTCGGTCCCACGCAGCCATACTTTGAGCGCGGCATGGATCGATTCCCAACCGGGCCCCATCACGTAGAGGGTGAGCAGCGAGGAGAACCCACCCATGCCTTCACGCGCGGCCTGCGCCCCGGTGTCTCCGAGTCGTAGCGTGTCCGCCAAGAGCGGGCGACCGTTCGCGTCCTCGACGCGGGTGACGCTTTCGTAGGTTTCGAAGGCGAAATCCTCGCCTCGTCCCAGACGTCCTGCCACCATCCAGTCCATGAGCACCAAACGGGCTCCAGGATGGAGAACCCAGCGCTGTTCTTGCGCGTAACGGCTTCCTGCATACGGGACGACAGGGTCGCCTCCGCACACCGCTAGTCCGTTTGCATAAACCGTGCCATGCACCGACTGCCGTGTCAGGAGGCCGTTGGGGCAGGGGAAGACCCGCGTGTTGGACTGGGGCGCGAACATCATCGTGGAGTTTTCGCGGCATTCCAGATTATAACGGTGATCGTCCCCTTCGAGCAGGCCGCCTCCGAGCGCACTGGTGAAGACGAGGGCGGATGCTCCCCCGGGTTGCGGATGCACGAACCGCACGGGGGCGACGGCGCGGCTTCGCCGCACGCGCGTCTTTCCGGCGATCCATGCGGACTCCAGCGCATTTTCGGACAAACGTGTGCCAATCATTGTCAATTATCCAATCTCGATAACAATTGGGAACAAAAGTCTGAGTGTCATTCGTGTCGTGAAAAATTGGAAAGGGCGTGGATCGTGTTTCCCTCCTCCATTGCACATTCCGGGCCAGCCGAATGACAGAATGAGCGTGGCACCCTTCTTGCTTTTTTCCGGGCTTGGGAAGGTCACCCCAACAAGGAGAAGGTATGCGTATGAACGGGTTCAAAAAAGGATGGGCTTTTGCTGCGGCTCTCGCGCTCGGCGTGGTGGGTCAGTCGGTTCACGCCCAAGGCACGGTCAAGGTCGGCATTCTGCACTCACTGAGCGGCACGATGGCGATTTCCGAGGTGTCGCTGAAAGACGTGGTGCTCATGGCCATTGAGGAAATCAACGCCAAGGGCGGTGTGAACGGCAAGAAGATCGAGCCCGTGATCGTGGACCCCGCGTCCGATTGGGATCTGTTTGCCGAGAAGGCCAAGCAGCTCCTGCTCAAAGACAAGGTGGCCGTGACGTTCGGTTGCTGGACCTCGGTGTCCCGCAAGTCCGTGCTCCCGGTGTTCGAGGGCAATAACGGCTTGCTGTTCTACCCCGTGCAGTATGAGGGCGAGGAGTGCTCGAAGAACGTGTTCTACACGGGCGCCACCCCCAACCAGCAGCTGATCCCCGCGGCGGAATACCTGATGAGCGCCGAGGGCGGCGGTTACAAGAAGTTCTACCTGCTGGGCACCGACTACGTGTTCCCGCGCACCGCCAACAAGATCCTGAAGGCCTTCCTTTTGGCCAAGGGCGTGCCGCCGGAGAACATCATGGAGGAGTACACACCCTTCCATCACCAGGATTACCAGACCATCGTCGCCAAGGTGAAGAAGTTCGCGGCCGGCGGCAAGGCGGCGATTCTGTCGACCATCAATGGCGATTCGAACGTTCCGTTCTACAAGGAGTTCGCGGCCCAGGGCCTGACCTCCGCGATGGTTCCCATCATGGCCTTCTCGGTCGCCGAGGATGAGCTGCGCGCGATGGACACCAAGTACCTGGTCGGCCACCTCGCCGCCTGGAACTACTACCAGTCGGTGCCTTCCGCGAGCAACAAGAAGTTCGTCGCCGCCTTCAAGGCCTTCGCCAAGAAGAACAATCTGCCCGGCGGCTCGAGCCGCGTGACGGATGACCCGATGGAAGCCGCGTATATCAGCGTCAACATGTGGGCGCTGGCCGCCACCAAGGCCAAGTCCTTCGACGTCGACAAGGTGCGCAAGGCCGTGTACGGCATGAAGTTCAACGCTCCGGGCATGCCCGTCAAGTTCGACGAGCGCAACCATCACCTGCACAAGCCCGTGCTCATCGGCGAGATCAAGGCCGACGGCCAGTTCAAGGTCGTGTGGAAGACGGCCGGTCTCGTGAAGCCCGAGCCGTGGTCCGAGTACACCAGCCCGGACAAGGGTTGCGACTGGGTCGATCACCAGGGCACGTACACCAAGAAGTAATTCGCGTTCGGTTCCTTTCGCCCCGCCCCGTCGCCTTTGCGGCGGAGGCGGGGCTTCTTCAAACTTTCACGTTCCACCGGTACCCGAAGGAAGTCGATGTTCCCGATGCGACGCTGGATCCTCTTTGCCTTGGCCGCGTGCCTGTCCCCCGCGTTCGGGGACGCCCCGCGGATTTCCGCCGTTGCGCGGGAATGCATGGCTTCGCTCGCCGCTTCCACGATTCGCGCACAAGAGACAGGCGCCGAGGATGTGGGGGCCTCCGTGGAATGTCTGGTCGCCGAAGGCGCGATGCGCGCCGACACGGTGTTCAAGCCCCTCTTCGCCGGGCTGTTCGGCGGCACCGTCCGCGTCGCCAATCTGCCCGGCATGCACCATGCACTCGTCATCCCGCTCGATGAGGTCGAGGCGGGCGAGGGGTATGCCTCGCATGTGGCGCTGGCATTGCCTCATAGCGGCGCTCCGTATGCCGGCGCCGACGGAAAGCCCGTACTTGTTTCCACGGACTCCCTGTACGAGCCCGACATCGGCCGCGCCGAGCGCGCGCTTATCCAGCCGGTGCTCACCACCTTCGACCTGTATTCCCCGGATCCCGTGGCGCGCCGCTCGGCGGCTCAATTGCTCGGAGAATCCCGCGATCTTTCGCGCTTGCCGGCTCTGGACGCCGCGCTGGATGCCGAGACGAGCAAGCGCATCGCATACGTGATGCGGGAGTCCATTGCGCGTCTCGAGCTGCATGCGGCGGACCCGGGACGCCGTGTTGCTGCGGCGCGTGCGCTTGAGGAAATGCGCGGCGTCAACGCCGTCGGCGAACTGCGTGAAATCGCGGAGTCCGCCTCCGAAGACAAGGCGCTTCGCGCCGCAGCCGCCGAGGCGATTTCGGCCATCGAGTCGTGGACCACACTCACGGGCGTCCTTCAGAACGTGTTCTCGGGGTTGAGCCTGGGTTCGGTGCTGATCCTGATGGCATTGGGTCTTGCGGTCATCTTCGGCCTGATGGGCGTCATCAATATGGCGCACGGCGAGTTCATGATGATCGGCGCCTACGCCACCTACCTCGTGCAGGTTCTGTTCGAGACCTGGATGCCCGGAGCCTTCGGTTGGTTCCTGGCCTTCTCGTTCCCCGTGGCGTTCCTGGCGGCAGGTGCTGCGGGAATGCTCGTGGAGGTCACCATCATCAAGCGCCTGTACGGGCGCCCGCTCGAAACCCTGCTCGCCACTTGGGGAGTGAGCCTCTTGCTCATCCAGATCGCCCGCAGCGTCTTCGGCGATCTCACCGCCGTGAGCACGCCGCCTTTCCTGAGCCAAGGCTGGGAGATCCTCCCCGGGGTGGTGTTCCCCTACAACCGTTTGTTCATCGTCGTGCTGACCGCCCTCATCGTCACCGGCATGACGTTGCTCTTCTTCCGCACCTCGCTCGGCATGAAGGTGCGCGCGGTCACGCAGAACCGCTCGATGAGCGCCTGCCTCGGCGTGCGCACGCGCCGACTCGACTGCATCACCTTCGGGATCGGCACGGGCATCGCCGGAATCGCCGGTTGCGCGTTGACCCAAATCGGCAACGTGGACCCGGGCATGGGCCAGAACTACATCGTGGACTCCTTCATGGTCGTGGTGACCGGGGGCGTGGGCAAACTCGTCGGCACGGTCCTCTCGGGACTCAGCATCGGCACGCTCAACAAGTTCCTCGAGCCCTTCTTCCAAGCGGTGTACGCCAAGGTCATCCTCTTGGGGCTGGTCATCCTGTTCCTCCAGTGGCGTCCCTCGGGTCTCTTCCCGGCGAAAGGCAGGCATGAGGACAACTGAATTCATGAGACGGGAGTCTTCGGGACTGATCCTGGGCGCGGCGCTCCTGGTGCTCATTCCCGTGCTCAACCTCACGGGGCTGGTCTCCGATTTGAACCTCAACCTGCTCGGTCGTTACCTCTGCTTCGCCTTGGTCGCCATCGGCATCGACCTGATTTGGGGCTACACAGGGATCCTGTCGCTGTGCCAAGCCTTGTTCTTTTGCCTCGGCGGCTATTGCATCGGCATGTACATGCTGCTCAAGACCGGTGCCGAGGGGGTTTACGGCACGGCGTTGCCGGATTTCATGGTGTGGACGGGCGTGACGGAACTTCCGCTGATCTGGAAGCCGTTCCAATCCTTCCCGGCGACGCTGGCGCTCGGGTTGCTTGTTCCGGTGCTCGCGGCGCTGGTGTTCGGCTTTTTCGCCTTTCGAAGCCGCATCAAGGGCGTGTACTTCAGCATCATCTCGCAGGCGCTCGCGCTGGCCGCGTGGCTGATTTTTCTGCGCAACGAGACGCGACTGGGGGGCACCAACGGCCTCACCGACTTCAAGACCTTGCTCGGCTTCCGCCTGTCGGAGCCTTCCACCAAGTTCGGTCTTTACCTGCTCACCGCCACGGTGCTGATGGCGGTCTACTTTGCGTGCCGCTTCGCGGTGAACTCGAAGTTCGGGAAGACCTTGGTCGCCATCCGCGACAGCGAGACGCGCGTGCGCTTCACGGGCATTTCGGTGGCGCGCTACAAGGTGTTCATCTTCTGCGTTGCGGCCTTGCTCGCGGGCATCGGCGGCATGCTCTACGTGCCGCAGACGGGCATCATCACCCCGGGCCGCATGGATGTGCGCAGCTCGCTGGAGATGGTGGTGTGGGTCGCGGTGGGCGGCCGCGCCACGCTCATGGGTCCCATTCTGGGCGCCATCGGCATCAGCCTGCTCTACAGCTTCCTCACCGGCGCCTTGCCGGGGACATGGCTCTACGTCCTGGGCGCGTTGTTCATCATCGTCGTTTTGTTCATGCCCCGGGGGTTCGCCGGACTGTACGCCTCGGTGGCGGGACGCCTGCGGTCGCGCCGCGTCGCGGGAGAGGGGACCTCAGCATGAGCGATCGGCTTTTGTACGTGGAGGATCTCAGCGTCTCCTTCGACGGGTTCAAGGCGCTCGACATCTCCTACTTCGGGCTGAACGCCCGCGAACTCCGGGCCGTGATCGGGCCCAACGGCGCCGGCAAGACCACGTTCATGGACGTGCTCTGCGGCAAAACAAAACCCGACGCGGGCAAGGCCCTGTTGCGCGAGCAGGATTTGCTTCTGCTCGACGAGAAGGGGATTGTGGATTTGGGGGTGGGACGCAAGTTCCAAAATCCGTCGGTGTTCGGGAGCCTCACGGTTTTCGAGAATCTCCTTTTGGCTCGCAAGTCCGATCGCGGCATTTGGCGCTCGCTGTTCGGCAGGCTCGACGCGGCGGGTCGCGATCGTTTGGAGTCCATCGCCGAGACGGTGGGACTGGCGGCCGAGCTGGATCGTCCGGCCGGTCTGCTTTCGCACGGCCAAAAGCAGTGGCTGGAAATCGGCATGCTCTTGGTCATGGAGCCCGACCTCATGCTCATCGACGAGCCCGCCGCCGGCATGACCGACGAGGAGACCCGCAAGACCGGGGAGCTGTTGAAGCAGCTGTCGCAACAGCGTTCGGTGATCGTCATCGAGCACGACATGGAATTCGTGCGACAACTCGAGGCGCCCGTGACGGTGCTCTGCGAGGGCAAGGTCCTCACCGAAGGCACGATGGACAAGGTTCAGAATGATCCGGCCGTCATCGAGCAGTATCTCGGGCGTGCTCGTGAGAAGAAAAAGGCGGAAGGCCAAGGGAGCGCCCATGCTTGAGGTTCGCGGTCTCGACGTGTATTACGGCGAAAGCCGCATCCTTCGCGAAGTGGGGATCACGGTGTCTCCCGGCAAAATCACCGCACTCATGGGGCGCAACGGGGTGGGGAAGACCACCTTGCTCAAGGCCATCATGGGGCTTCTGCCCGCGCGGGCCGGAAGCATCAACCTCGGCGGCAGCGACGTGACCAAGGCCGCTCCGGAAATGCGTGCGCGGGCAGGCATCGCCTATGTTCCCCAGGGACGTGAGATTTTTCCGAAACTCACGGTGGAGGAGAATCTGCGCATGGGTCTTGAGGCGAGGCCGGGACCCAAGCCCAAGAAAGTGCCCAAGGATGAAGTCTATGGTCTGTTTCCCTTCCTCGCGAAAATGGAAAAACGTCTGGGTGGAAACCTGAGCGGTGGACAGCAGCAGCAGCTCGCCATTGCCCGAGCCCTGCTCGGCAAGCCCCGTGTTCTGCTCCTGGACGAGCCCACGGAAGGCATCCAGCCTTCCATCGTGGAGGATATCGGCCGGGTCCTTGAGGGGCTCAAGGCCCAAGGCGACCTCGCCATCCTCTTGGTGGAGCAGTTTCTCGACTTCGCCCGCAGTCTGGCGGACGATTATGCCATCCTCGAGCGGGGTGCCGTCGTGGCTTCGGGTGGAATTGAGGCATTGGATGATGAGCAGGCCAAGCGTTGGCTGGCGTTCTGACTCCATGTGTCATAGATTGTCAATTTTGGACTAGGAATTATAAAAGTTGACAATTGATGACATAGCGGCCTTGTTCTGTTCAAATATTCGATTCTTGTCATATTTTTCTGGGCTTTCTGATACTTTTCGATTGGCATGATGAGTGCTTAAAAGGGTGCGAGTCCCTCGGGTCGTATCATCCACATGTAAAAAGGAGCAAATCGGATGACCTTGTTCACCAATTCCAAAGTGGCCGGAGCCGTGACGCGAATCGCCTTCGCGCTGGCCCTGATGCTTTCCGCCGTTCAAGCCGGTTTCGCCCAGGATAGTGCTGTTGCGGCCGAACCTGCCGCCACCGCATCCTCAGTCGTGGATTCTTTGGCCGCTCGCGTGGCGGCGCTTGAAGCCGCCGGCACCGGCGTGAATACGGGCAGTAACGCCTTCATCATGATCTGCGCCGCCCTGGTGCTGTTCATGACGCTTCCCGGTTTGGCCCTGTTCTACGGTGGCCTCGTCCGCACGAAAAACGTTCTGTCGGTTCTGGCCCAGTGCATGGGCATCGCCGGCTTGGTCTCCATCCTGTGGTGGGCGGTAGGCTACAGCCTCGCCTTCGCGGAAGGGTCTCCGTTTGTGGGCGGCTTGGGCTTTGCTTTCCTCAATGGAGTGACCGGAGAGGCCAGCGGCGTGATTTCGCACTCGGTCTTCTCCATGTTCCAGCTCATGTTCGCCATCATCACGCCCGCCCTCATCGTCGGCGCCATCGCCGAGCGCATGAAGTACAGCGCGGTGCTGCTGTTCGTTCTGCTGTGGATGCTTGTGGTGTACTTCCCGCTCGCGCACATGGTGTGGGGCCCCGGCGGTTTCATGAACGGGTTCAATGCGGAAGCGGGCATCAAGGCCATCGACTTCGCGGGCGGCACCGTGGTGCACATGTCCTCGGGTTGGTCGGCTCTCGTGCTCTGCATCATCCTCGGCAAGCGCGTCGGCTTTGGCGTGAAGAGCTTCGCCCCGCATAGCCTCACCCTGACCATGGTCGGCACGGGCATCCTGTGGGTCGGCTGGTACGGCTTCAACGCCGGTTCCGCCCTTGCCGCGGACGGCATTGCCGCCCAGGCCTTCCTGACCACCACGCTGGCCGCCGCCATCGCCGGCTTCACGTGGGCCGTCATCGACTGGATCCGCATCGGCAAGCCGACCGTGCTGGGCTTCTGCTCCGGTATCGTGGGCGGTCTGGTGGTCATCACTCCCGCCGCCGGTTTCGTGACCGCCAATGGCGCGGTGATCATCGGCGTGCTCGCCGGCTTCGTGCCCTACCTCGCGGTCACCTACCTCAAGAAGTGGCTGAAGTACGATGATGCGCTCGACACCTTCGGCATCCATGGCGTCGGCGGTACTCTGGGCGCCTTGCTGACGGGTATCCTCGCCTCGGCACAGGCCAATCCGAACATCGAGGGCCTCATTCCGGGCCTGGTGGGCGAGCAGCTGAAGGCCATCGCTTTCACCATCGTCCTTTCGGTTGTCGCGACGGTCATCATCGCCTACATCGTCAAGCTCATCGTCGGTTTGCGTCCTTCCACGGACGACGAGCAAGCGGGCCTTGACACCGTCGATCACGGCGAGGCCGGCTACCACTACGACGAGGCCTGATCACAGCTTTCGCAGGGATTTTCGAGAGGGCGTCGCGCAAGCGGCGCCCTTTCTTTTTGCCCGGCTTTCACCCGGATTTTGTCTCGAAAGCCCTTCGGAAAAATCCCGGTTCGAACTACATTTCCCGCTCCCGTGGCCGAAATTTCGGTCAAAATGGCCTTCTGTCGGGATGTGGCTCAGTCTGGTAGAGCACTTGCTTCGGGAGCAAGGGGTCGTGGGTTCGAATCCCGCCATCCCGACCATCGATTCCAACGGGCGTTCCTGAACGGGGACGCCCGTTTTTCATTTCGGGTTGAAGTGCGATCGAACAAAATCCTCGTGCCCCACCAGCCTCCACCAACCCGCAAAGACTTGGGGGACTTCGTGGAATAATGGGGCTTTCAGGAACTTCAGACTAAGAGACTAGGGGCGCTGAATTCCGGACGAAGGCGTGCGACCGATGTTTCGATGAGCTTTGACCGAGCGACCGTCGATGCGCACCTCGAGCCGCTCCCCGCGCTTTCCGGCATAGGCCAAGGTGGTCGCGCATGTTTTTTTGTTGCGATTCCCGGCGCAGGATGCGCGCAACGCCGTGGTCGCCGTATCTCCCAGCGCCGCCCAAATCACTCCGTTCCTGACGTGCGTCTGAAACAGGGCATTGGAGAAGGCCGCCATGTCATGGCCCACCAAGGTCATCCAGGCGCGCGCGCCCTCGTAAGTCCGTGACCACGTCATGGGATGATCGCCACCCATGTAGCTGTCGGCCGTAAACCCCGTCTCATCGACCGTGGCGATGACGTGAATGCCGGGGACGGTGCGGGGGTTGATCTGGACGGCATACCACTCGTCCTGCAGCGTGATGCGCGCGGGCAATCCGCGCGTCGAAGCATGATCGCGATCTTCGAACACCAGGGGTGCGGCGCGATAGGGGGAGTGCGAGCGAAAGCGCGCACCGAACAGGTTGGCGTACCATGGCCACACCGTTTCCTCGTAGGTCCCGTTCAGTGGGACGGCACTATGGATCCCGACGAACGCACCGCCGGTGTGCAGGTAATTCTCGAACGCCGCTTCCTGCGAAGCATTCAGAAGCGGGGCGGTCCTGTAATTGGTGTTGAGAAAAACCACGGCCTTGAAGCGCGCGAGGTTTTGCGCAGTGAAGGCGAGAGAGTCCGTCGTGCTTTCCACCGTGAGCCCGTTGGCCGCCCAGTTCGACGTCAGCGCGGCGACCACATCGGGAGTGGCCGTGTGGATATAGCCGTTCTGCTTGTGGAAGATCAGGACCTTGGGGCTTTGTGCATTCGACGGGCTCCATGTTCCGGCGATGCACAACAGGATTGCCGCGATTGCTTTTGAACTCGCCTTGACCACGCCTTGCCTCCGGATTTCCCGAAAGTTACGGCGAAACCGGGAATCGCGGGGATAATTTCGTCGTAATCCAGAAAAGAGATACCAGAATTCCGTTCGTGACCCGAGGATCACCCCATGAAATCCAGCGGGCCGTAGCCTTTGCCGAGCGCGGGCGCACGGGTGATGCCGCGGGCGACGAAGGCCTTGGCCTCGCGGCAAGATGCGATAAGGCTCTTGCCGCGCGCCAGGTTCGCCGCGATGGACGAGGCGAGCGTGCAGCCGGTGCCATGGACGTTTCCCACGGGAATCCGTTTGCCGGGCAGACGCGTCAGATGGCCGTTCTCCAAAAGCCAGTCCGGGCAATCCGGCCCCGCGGCATGTCCGCCTTTCAGCAGAATCGCGTACGGCAACTTGCCCAGCGATCGTAGACGCGCTTCCGGGCTTGCGCCGGATGCGAGTGGACCGAACAGCGCCTCGAACTCCGGGAGGTTGGGCGTCGTCACGCGGCAGCGGGGGAGAAGCGCGCGCCGCAGCAGCGACAACGCGCCCGCGTCCAGCAGCGGCGACCCCGAAGTGGACCCGAGCACGGGATCGAACACAACGGGAACCCCCTTGGCCTCTTTTGAATTCAGCAGCGCGATGACCTTGCGCGCCATTGCCAGCGATCCGAGCGCGCCGAGTTTGATGACGTCGGGGCGAAAGTCGGCGAACAGCGCCTTCCACTGCCGCGCGAGAAAGGCCGGATCCAAGGGACGAACCGCCTGCACGCCCAGCGTGTTCTGCACCGTCAATAGGGTGGTGAGGTTGAGTCCGTACACACCGTGACGGAGAAAAGCCTTGAGATCCGCTTCCTGACCGGCGCCGCCGCTCGGATCGGAACCGGCGATGGTGAGGGCGACACGGGGACGGGTGGGTTTCATGTTCTGGTAGGTTAGGGGGGTATCCCTGCTAAAATAGGCTTTTTGGGGGAATCTGCGGCTTTTTCTCGCGGGGTGAGCTACTTTCGAATTCATCCGGAACCCTTGATTTAGAACGATTCTAAAATTAGAATTATTCTAAATGAGTACCCCAAACACTAAAGACCCTAAAGGAACCCCCATGAACGCCTCGGTCGAAAATGTCGTCATCATCGGATCCGGACCCGCCGCCCATACCGCCGCCATTTACGCCGCGCGCGCCAGCCTCAACCCGCTCATGTTCGAGGGCTTCATGGCTGCCGGTGTGGCCGCAGGTGGACAGCTCACCACCACCACCGAGATCGAGAACTTCCCCGGCTTCACCAGCATCGGCGGGCCCGAGCTCATGCATCGCATGCGCGAGCAGGCCGTGCATTGCGGCACGCGCATCCGCACCGAGACGGTGGCGAAGGTGGATCTGTCGCAGCGGCCGTTCAAGGTGTTTCCTGAGGACGGCCCCGAGATCCTTGCGAAGACCTTGATCATCGCGACCGGCGCAACCGCCAAGCGCATGCACGTGCCCGGCGAGGAGAAACTGTGGCAGCTCGGCATCTCCGCGTGCGCGGTGTGCGACGGCGGCCTGCCCATCTTCCGCGGCAAGGAACTGGTGGTCATCGGCGGCGGCGACACGGCGGTGGAGGAGGCCACCTACCTCACCAAGTTCGCGTCCAAGGTGTACCTGGTGCACCGCCGCAACGAGCTGCGCGCCAGCAAGGCGATGCAGCAGCGCGCCTTCACCACGCCCAAGCTCGAAATCGTGTGGGACACCGAGCTGCAGGAAGCGTACGGCGACAAGTTCCTGGAGGGCGTGGTGGTGAAGAACGTGAAGACGGGAGTTGTCTCGAAGCTGCCCGCCAGCGGCTTGTTCTACGCCATCGGCCACGTGCCCAACACGGCGTTCCTGGGCGGCCAGATCAAGACCGACGAGAGCGGGTACATCCTCACCACGCCGGGCACGACCAAGACCAGCGTGGAGGGCGTGTTCGCCGCGGGCGACGTGCAGGATCATGTGTATCGCCAGGCGATCACGTCGGCGGGCACGGGCTGCATGGCCGCGCTCGACGCGGAGCACCTGCTCGCGGCCGAGGCCGCAGGCGTGGCGCACTAAGCCAGCACAACAGCAGGACAGCACAACAACACAGCAACAGATTCCTTCGGGTGTTCTGTTGTTGTGATGTTGTGCTGCTGTATTGATTTAGGCGTTTTTTCGCTTGCCGGAAGGCTTCGGGCGCACCCACGCTGAAATGGCGAGGAACACGAGCGTGGCTCCGAAGAGTCCGAAGGCGCCCCCGAGCGCGGCCTTGACGCGCAAGCGGTAGGTACTTTCGACCCGCTTTTCCACGAAGGAATCCTTGGGATCGATCCGGCTGACGTAGGCGGTGACGGTGTCACCGACGCGGTAGGCCGCGAGGCGACTCACCCAGAACGCGCTGTCGGCGGGCTGTTCCTCGAGAGAGAGTCGCCAGCCCCAGACGCTTTTGTCGCCGACCTTCGCATCGAAGAGGACGTCGGGATAGAACTCGTCGGAGCCTGAGGCATCGCGGCGCACCTCCACCTTGAGCCAGGTCGCGGGCACGGCTTCATAGAAGGCGTCGAGGTGGGTGAGTCGATGCGCAAGTTTATAGTCCTCCAAGGCGGACTTGCCGCCAAGGAGCAGGATCAGCGTGCCCGCGAGGAACGCGAGGAGCTGCACGCCGAAGGGGACGGGGGTGGGGCCCTGCGGTTCCGAAGGTTCGGAGGAGGAGGCGGAAGGACGGTAGGCCATAAGGGAAATATGAAATATGAAATCGGAAATGTGAAAGGAAAACAGGGAAAAATAGGGTGCTTGGTGGGCTTCAGCCAAGACGTCCCGACGGAGAAGTGCCGGGTTCCCGGACCCCTCTTAACCTTTCATATTTCAAATTTCCGATTTCCTATTTCGTTCCCTCTCCGTCCATCATCAGCTTGTACTGCACCCCGTCGCGCAGGGCCATCCACGACGCCTCGATGATGTTGGTCGAAACCCCGATGGTGCCGTACGGTTCGCGATCCGGCTGCGAGTGATCCACGTAGCGGGTCCAGACGCGCACCTTGGCGCCCGCGCCGGAGTGGTTGTCCAGCACGCGAACTTTGAAGTCGGCCAATTCCAGATCCTTCAGCGACGGGAAGAACTTCACCAGCGCCTTGAGCATGGCCGCGTTCATGGCATCCACCGGGCCATTGCCGTCGGCGGCGGTGTGCTCCACTTTGTCGCCCACCTTGAGCTTGATGGTGAACTCGGAGCGCGAGTCCGCGCCCGCCTGTTCCTCGATGGCGCGGAAGCCCAGGAACTCGAAGCGGTCCTTGAACAGCCCGAGTCGGCGGCGCGCCAACAGTTGGAAGCTGCCATCGGCCAGTTCGAAGTGGTAGCCCTCGTCCTCGAGGCGCTTCACTTCGGCGAGGATATCGGCGACCTCGGCGCTACGCTTGTCGAGGTCGGGCTTGATGGCCTTGATCTTGTCCCAGATCAGGCTGCTGCCGCTCTGGTTGGACACGACGAAATCGCGCCCGTTGCCCACGAGGGCCGGGTCCATGTGCTCGAAGCTGCGGGCCAGCTTCATCACGCCGTCCACGTGGGCGCCGCCCTTGTGCGCGAACGCGGCTTCGCCCACATAGGGCGCGCGGATGTCGGTCGCGAGATTGGCTATTTCGTCGACGCTCAGCGACAGCGCACGCAGGCCCCGCATCTTCTCTTCGCTCGTCACCTCATGCCCCATCTTGAAGTGCAGGTCGGCCATGATGGTGGTGAGATTGGCGTTGCCGCAGCGCTCGCCGTAGCCGTTGATGACGCCTTGCACCTGCACCGCGCCCGCGCGCACGGCGGCGAGGCTGTTGGCCACCGCCACGCCCGTGTCGTTATGCACATGGATGCCCAACGGCGTTTTGAGCTCTTTGCCCATGCGCGCGACGAGCGCCTCCACCTCCCACGACAGCGCCATGCCGCCGTTGGTGTCGCACAGCACGATGCAGTCGGCGCCGCCGGCTTCGGCGGCCTTCAAGGTCGAGAGTGCATAGTCGGGGTTCGCCTTGTACCCGTCGAAGAAATGCTCGGCGTCGTACACGACTTCCTGGCAGTGCTTCTTGAGGTAGGCGACCGACTCGCGGATCATGCGCAGGTTTTCGTCCAACGTGGTGCGGAGCACCTCTGTGACGTGGAGATCCCAGCTTTTTCCGAAAATCGTGATGACGGGCGCACCGGATTCCACAAGCGGACGGAGCAGCGAGTCCGTGGCGGGGTCGCCCTTGGGCTTGCAGGTACTGCCGAAGGCGGCGATCTTCGCGTGCTTCCACTCCATCGCCTTGGCGCGACGGAAGAACTCCACGTCGGTGGGGTTGGTGGGATTGGGCCAGCCGCCCTCGATGTAGTCGACCCCGAAGGCGTCGAGCTTGCGGGCGACGGCGAGCTTGTCCTCGAGCGAGAACGAGATGCCCTTGGCCTGGTTGCCGTCGCGCAACGTGGTGTCGTAGATGTAAACCTTGTGGTCGTTCATGTCCGGGTCCTTGAAAAGTCGTGAGTGCCTGAAATCCGTCCGTCCAGATTTTCCCGCCGGAAACAAAAAAGCCCGCTCATGCGGAGCGGGCTTGTTTCAGGGAACCGGGAATGGTCCTTAAACGCCGCTCCGCCGCGGGCTGATAATTCGAATGAGGAGTTCTTGGTTCAGGGACTGCATGGGCAGAATGTAATTATTCAGGTGGGTGCGTGGTGGCTTGTCCGCCTGTCTTGGTGAATTTCCCGGTTTTTCGGGGCCTTTCGGAATCAATGGGGGCGGCGTGCTTCGTAAAATTTTGCCGGTGGGGATCAAACGCCGTGCCATTCGGTCGATGCAGCGGCTGTTGCTGAGGCGCAATTTCTTTCTGACTTCCGGCATGGCGCACATCTTTCGGGAACGCCTTTTCGATTTCACGGACCGGATGGATTACGTGCGCAACTCCTGCCTTGAACTCCATACCCATGAAATCGCCGAGGCCGGTACCCCCGGAGATACGGCCGAGGTCGGGGTGTACAAGGGTGAGTTTGCGCGGATGATCCAGCTTGCGTTCCCGGGTCGCACCCTTCATCTCTTCGACACGTTCGAGGGGTTTCATGCCGGCGACAAGTCGTTCGATCTGGAACGGAAGTTTCACGACCATCATGAGGATTTTTCGGACACCACTCCCGAGGCGGTGCTGTCGAAAATGCCGGATCCCGAGCGGTGCCGGGTGCATAAGGGTCGGTTTCCGGACACGGCGGCGGGGCTTGAGGCAACGTTCGTGTTCGTCAGCCTCGATGCGGACCTTTATCTGCCCATCCTGGAAGGGTTGCGATACTTTTACCCGCGATTAGCGCCGGGCGGAAGGATTTTCGTGCACGACTTCGCGGGACCGGGTTATCAGGGAGTCGCGCAGGCCGTGCGCGAGTATTGTCGTGAACACGGATTGGGCTACGCACCGCTTTCCGATGTGGGCGGCAGCGTGGTGCTCTCGAAACCCCCGGCATAGGAAGAAGCGGGGGAAAAGTGGGTTCAAGCTCGTTTTTCTCTGCGCTGACTTTGCACGGTCGTCCTGTTTCCTCCGCGCTTCGCGCCGTCTGCCGGCATGGGCGGTAGTGTCATCCTCTCGATACCCCTAACAAGGATGCGCGCGTTGAGCCGACCCGATTTTCCTCCGCCCTGCAGCGCCGTGCCGAAGCAAATCAGGCTAACGTCCTTCTGCGCAACTCGCGAGGAGTTCCTGCCGACGATTCACGGCGCGAAGCGCGGAGGAAAATGGGTCGGCGTCCATTTTATGGACAGTCAGGCCGCTTCTAGACCTCCACCAGCCAGCCGTGCCGATCCGGGAGTTCCCCGTACTGGATGCCTTGGAGCTCTTTGTAGAGCCGGGTGAGCGTCGCGCCGGCCTGATCCTTGGCGCCGAAGCGTGTGACGGTGTCGCCATCGTGCACCGCGTGGATGGGCGTGATCACCGCCGCCGTGCCGCAGGCGCCCACCTCGGAGAACTGGCTGAGCGCGTCCAGCGCGATGGGTTCGCGCGCCACCTTGAGGCCCATGTCCTGCGCCAAGACCTGCAGGGCCTCATTGGTGATGCTTTGCAGGATGGAAGAGGAGGCGGGCGTCTTGTACACGCCCTCAGGCGTGATGCCGATGAAGTTGGAGGTGCCGAACTCGTCCACGTACCGGCCTTCCTTGGGGTCGGCGAAGAGGATGATGGGAAACCCCTTCTTCTTCCCGAGCAAGCCCGGCAGCAGGCTGGCGGCGTAGTTGCCCGCGGTCTTGGCGCGCCCCGTGCCGTTGGGCGCGGCGCGGTCGTAGTCGCGCATCACCAGTGCTTCCACGGGATTGAAGCCGCTCTTGTAGTACGGTCCCACGGGAGTCACCATCACCAGAAAGGAATAGGTGTCGGAGGGCTTGATGCCAATGGTGGGTTCGGTGCCGATGAGCAACGGGCGCAGGTATAAACTCGCCCCCGTCCCGTAGGGCGGGACGAAGTCGAGGTTGGCGCGCACGGCCTGCTTGCAGGCCTCGATGAACAGGGACTCGGAGGGGGCTTCCATCACCAGCCGCTCGGCCGACAGGCGCATGCGATCGGCGTTGCGGTCGGGGCGGAAAATTGCCACGCGCCCGTCGCGGGTGCGGAAGGCTTTGAGACCCTCGAAAATGGCCTGGCCGTAGTGCAATGCATTGGCGGCGACATGCATGTTGATGTGCGGGTCGGAATGCAGAACGGGCTCGCTCCAGGCGCCGTTCGAGAAGTCGCAGCGCACGTGCCCGTGCGTGGGGAGATATTGAAAGCCGAGATTTTTCCAGTCGAGTTCCATGGTGTCCCTTATCTAGAAAATTGCCGACCTGACGGTATGGCGGCGTAGCTAGATTCTCCCGTCATGCGCAAACCCATGCCCGCAGTCGGCTGGCGTAGGCCCTTGGAACTGTTGGGCCAAGGCATGATGTTCGTGCTCAAGCCGCTTCAGATCGTCAGCAACTTCGTGTTTCTTGCCGTCGCCTACGTCCTCGGCGTGGGGCTTTCGGCGTTGATGTATCGTCTCGGAGGCAAGCGGGCCGGCAGTGCGAACCCCCAGTCCCCAAACTCTTCATATTGGCGTGAACTGCCTCCCGCGTCTCGCGATCGCGAGTCGTGGTTGCGGCCGTTTTAGGGACTCATGCGCATCCTCGGCATCAGCGGGCATTATCACGATTCGGCGGCGGCGATCGTCGAGGACGGCGTGGTCGTGGCGGCGGCCGAGGAGGAGCGCTTCACCCGCATCAAGCACGATCCGTCCTTTCCCGAAATGGCGGTGGACTATTGTCTCGCACAGGCGGGCGTTGGCATCGGGGATGTGGATGCAGTGGCCTTCTACGAGAAGCCGCTGGTGAAGTTCGAGCGCCTGCTCACGCAGCACGCGGAACACTTTCCCCGCAGCTTCGGCACCTTCCGGATGGCCATGCCCTCGTGGCTGGGCGAGAAGCTGTATGTTCGCAAACTCGTCCGCAAACGCCTGGGCTTCGAGGGCGACGTGTATTTCATGGAGCATCACCTGTCGCATGCGGCGGGCGCCTTTTATCCGAGTCCGTTCGAGGAGGCCGCGGTGCTCACGCTCGACGGGGTGGGGGAGTGGACGACGGCGGGCTTGGGCGTGGGCCGCGGGAACCGCGTGGAGCTGACGCACGAGATCCGCTTTCCGCATTCCATCGGCCTGCTGTATTCGACGATCACCGCCTATCTCGGATTCACGGTGAACAATTCCGAGTACAAGGTGATGGGCCTCTCCGCGTATGGTGAAAAGGATCCGGCGAAGAATCCGTATATCGGAAAACTGCGACAGGTGATCGATCTCAAGCCCGACGGGAGCTTTCGCCTCGACCTGTCGTACTTCACCTACGAGTACGCGGATCGCATGCCCTCGAGGAAGCTGTGCGCGCTGCTCGGCGGCTCGGTGCGCCGCGAGGAGGAGCCGATGACGGAGCGGCACGAGCAGATCGCCGCGGCGGTGCAAGTGATCACCGAGGATGCGATGTTCGCCATGCTGCGCCACCTGCGCGCGCGCACAGGGCTCGACAAGGTGGTGCTTTCCGGTGGCGTGGCGCTGAACAGCGTGGCCAACGGAAAACTGCTTGCGCGCACGGGGTTCAAGGACGTGTGGATTCAGCCCGCCGCCGGGGATGCGGGCTCGAGCCTCGGCGCCGCGTTGTACCTGCATCATGCGGTGAATGACGCGCCGCGGGATCTCACGCGGCCCGCGATGGCGGGCGCGCGCCTCGGGCCGTCGTATACTTCCGCCGAGGTCGAACAATTCCTGAAAAGGAAGGGCATTGTTCATCACCGCTTCGCCTCGCGCGACGAAGTCGTGACGGAGACGGCGCGCCTGATCGCCGAAGGAATGGTGATGGGTTGGTTCCAGGGCCGCATGGAATGGGGGCCGCGCGCACTGGGCGGTCGGAGCATTCTCGCCAACCCGTGCGACCCCTCGATGCGTGACACGCTCAACCTCAAGGTGAAGCATCGCGAGGCTTTTCGTCCCTTCGCTCCCTCGGTGTGTGCGGAGGATGCATCGACCTATTTCGAATGCGATACGCCGCTTCCGATTCCCGCCGATTATATGCTCATGGTCTATCCCGTGCGACCGGAGTGGCGTGCGAAGCTTCCCGCGGTGACGCATGTGGATGGCACGGGACGGTTGCAGACGGTGCGCCGTGAGGCGGATCCGCTCTATCACGCGCTCATCAAGGCGGTGGGGGAGCGGACGGGGATTCCGATGGTGGTGAACACGTCCTTCAACGTGCGGGGCGAGCCGCTGGTGTGCACGCCCGAAGATGCCTACCGCTGCATGATGGGCACGGGCATTGACTGCCTGGTGATGGAGGATTTTCTAATCTGGCGTCATGAGAACCCCGCGGACATGTGGGATTCGGAAGCGACGGCCAGGGACTAGGAGAACGATATGGGGCGCCGGACGATATTGCATGATGTTTGGGGGTTTCTGCGCGTTCGCAAGGCGTGGTGGCTGCTCCCTGCGGTGATCATGCTGTTCCTGATGGGCGTACTGGTCGTGGCCTCGCATGTGCCTTACCTCGCGCCGTTCGTGTACGCGTTGTTTTGATGTCACCCCTCAACGCTTTCATCCTCCGCCACCTGCGCACGCTGGAGATGATCGGCGTGGTGATGCGCATCTTCAGCTTCAGCCTCGTGAGTTGGCTCGGTCCCGACTCGCCCTTCATGTTCGTGTGGATCTTCAACACGGTCGACGCCGTTCTGCTCTCGTGGTGCGCGGCGCTCAAGCGCGACCCCGCGTACACGTTGCTGAACGTGTTCTGGATTTTCGTCGGCCTCGTCGGTATCCTCCGCGCCGGCGGCCTGATCGGCTAGTCTCGGTTCGCGTTGCGCGGTTCCCGTTCCGACCGCACCGAGGACCGAACACGCGCGTCCTCGGAGAGTCCCCCCCCGAATCCCTGCATTCGGAATATGATGTTTTTTGCGGGTGTCGTGAATTTTTACCGGATAATCCGTGGCGAAAAAACACAATTCGGCCTAGATTCCACCAAAATCGTTCTGTTCAACAAGGGGAGTCGGCCATGCAAAGAAACGCCCGCACCGGAATCGCATCACGCTACGCACGCGCTTTGGCCGTGACGGGCGTGCTGACCGGATTGTCCGTCGCTCAGACCTCGCCGGGCACCACCGACGGGGCGATGAACCACAACGACACGCGCGTGCATCCCGGCTTCAGCATGACCAGCCTTGTCCCCGCCAATGCGCCTGCGGCCTGGCCGCGCGTGGGGGCCATGGACTTCCTGCCGAACGGCGATTTGGTGATCGCCACGTGGGATGGCTTCGGCAACTCCGCCGGCACCACGCGCCCCGGTGGCGTGTACATCCTCAAGAACGTCGTCACCGGCGACTCGACCCAGGTGACCTGGAAGCAGCTCGGCACGAGCAACATGAACGAGCCGCTCGGCATCAAGGTGGTGAACGGCGAGATCTACATGATCGAGAAGGACTCGCTGGTCCACCTCGTGGACGCGAACAAGGACCAGGTGCTGGATTCCAAGGTACGCATCGCTTCCGGGTGGACGCGCAACCTCTCCGACAACAGCGGCAAGGATCTCCAGTTCATGCACGGCCTGGTGCGCACGCCGGCGGGCAAGCTCATCGCCGGCATGGCCACGCGCTGGAACAACAACGGGCCGGCATCCTCCACGGGCACCAACGCTGAGCACGACGGCTGCATCATCAGCATGGAGCTCGGCCGCACCGATTATGACGTGGTGGCCTGCGGCATCCGCAGCCCCGACGGCATCGTGCTCGGACCCGAGGACGGCATCTTCGTCACCGACAACAACGGCAACTGGGTGCCCGCGTCGAAGATGGTCCACGTCAAGCAGGGCCGCTTCTTCAACGTGTACCACACCCCGGCCAGCCCCTTCGAGTCCACCACGGTGGTGCGCCCGGTGATCTGGATGCCGCACGGCAACAACCTCACCAACATCTCCGTGTCGCCCACCCAGCCGGTGTACCTGCGCAACGGCGTGTTCAAGGGTCAGATGATCAACGGCGACAACAACTTCGGCACGCTGCAGCGCTACTTCCTCGAGAAGGTCGGCGGTGAGTTCCAGGGCGCCGTCTTCCGCTTTTCGGGCGGACTCAAGGGTCCGGCGCACCGCATCATCGAGGGGCCCGATGGGGCGCTCTACGTGGGCGTCATCGGCGCCGACGATCATTGGGGCGGATGGTCGTGGGGCACCACCGCCAGCCGTCGCTATGGGCTGCATCGTCTCCGCGAAACCGGTGCGCCGTTCTTCGACGTGCTGGCCGTGCGTTCCATGGGGGCGAGCACCTTCGAAATCGAATTCACCGAACCGCTGGTGGCCGCCGACGCCGCGAACTTCCTGCAGCCCCAGCAGTGGGCCTACATCCCGGTGTTGACCTATGGTTCCGGCAAGCAAACCACCGAGAACCTGACGCTGCAAACGGTGAGCCTCAGCGCCGACAAGAAAAAGGTCACCCTCACCATCCCGGGTTTGAAACGCTCGAACGTGGTGCACCTGCGCTGGTCGGGATTGACCTCGCAGTCCGGCCGCCCGCTCATGACCGACCGCGTGTGGTACACGCTCAACGAGTTCGGGCCCGGCGAGCCGGTTGCGGTGAAGCCCGCGCCCGCGCGGCGCAACAGCCTGCGCAAGGCCTACGCCCTTCCGGGCGGTCACATCGCGCTCGCCTTCGCCGATGAGGGCGCGGTCACGAGCGTCGCCATCCGCGACGCGCGCGGCGCGTTGCTCGAGAACATCGATGTCGGCGCCCGCACGGGCACGATGACTTCCGCACGCGCCTACGTGCCGGGCGTGTACCTCGTCACCGCCGGGTCCGGCGACGCGTTCGCGTCGTTCCGGGTCACGGTGTTCTGAGGATCGCGATGTCGCGCGCCAAATTCGCTCTCGCCGCGTGCCTCGGCACGGTTTTGGGTTCCGTATCCCTCGCGCCCGCCCAACTGGCCCCGGGCGTGAACCTTCCCGCACCCGACAGCGCGGGATGGATCAAGATCTTCCGGGGCATCCAGGACACCGGCAACTTCTACCGCTACATGGGCACGAGCCGCGTCGTTCCCGCGCAAAACAAGCAGCACTTCCTCGGCACGAATCCGGCCAGCCCCAGCGCGCCTTTCACCGTGCTCGGCGGCGACACCATCCGCTCCTCGGGCTCGCCCAACGGGCACATCATCTTCAAGCAGCCGCTTTCGCATTTCCGCGTCCGGTACCAGCTCAAGTGGCCGGGCAGCGTGGGCAACGGCGGGCTGCTCATGAAGGTGCAGGAGAACGACACCGCGCAGAGCCAGGGCTTTCCGCGATCCGTGGAGTGCCAGGGCGATCCCACGCAGGGCGTGGGGCAGATCTGGGCGCTCGGCAGCATCCGCCAGGGAACCTCGATGGTGAACGGGGGCACGTGGGTGACGCTGCGGGCTTCCACCTTCAACCATCCCGCAAGCTGGTGCACAGGCAGCGAACTGGCGGCCCGTTACGATTCCACCCAACCCGAGATCAGTTGGGGTGGGGAGGGGGATCCCTGCGGAAACCTGATCGTCGGGGCTCCCGGTTGGCAATATCCGCGTCCCGCGGCGCTGCACACCGGCAGCGCCTGGCGTTCCAACACTGACTGGGTGACGGTGGAGGTGGAGACGCACGGCAAGGACACCACCATCCACTTCGTGGAAGGCCAGGTGGTGATGAAGTACCACAGTCCGCGCATTGCGCCGCGCGCCAAGCCGGACTCCGTGATCAAGTACCTCGTGTCCGGCTTGATGGCGTGGCAGTCGGAAGGCTCCAACGTGTACTACCGCGATCTCAAGGTCAAGCTGTTCCCCGAGGATCCGCTGTACGCGCAGTTTTATCCGACGGCGATACAGGGCGTGAAGGCGATGCCGAAGCGCGGCGCCGCGCGGGTCCAAGTGCGATTCGATCGCGGATTCCCGGTGGCGGTGCTGCCGACCGGCGAGACCCGCACGTTACAAGGACGGGTCCTGCCCTAGAGAGCGGGCGTCAGCGCTCCGCGGTCAAGCGGCGGAATTCGCGCGCGACCGTTCGTCCCTCTGCATCCAGCGCCGTCATACGGAGGATGTAAACGCCGCGGGGGCCTTCAGCCCGCCATGCCGCTTCCGCGACGCCATCCCGGGACTCCGCGCGCTCGCTCCAGAGAATCCTTCCCGTCGGGTTCGAGATCTCGAAGCGCGCCCCCGTGCCGCCCGCCATGCGGAAGCGGAAGCCGTCCGCGACCTTGAGCACAGAACCGGAGCGGGCGTGAGACGGGGCGGACGCAATCGACACCACCGGCAGCGTGTCGGCGTAGAGCATCATCGTGGACGGAAGGCGCTGGTTGTGGTACTCCAGACGCGCCCAGTCGGCGGAGCGGGCGACGCTGGCGACGCGCAGCTCGTCCACATTGCCCCACCACCAGCGACGCGCCGATTCGCCCGCGCGGCCGATGAAGAAATTCACGGTCTCGTTGCGGCTGCCTCCGCCGTTGCAACAGTCGAGCACGGATTCGGCGAAGGCTCCATCCACGTAGAGATAGGTGTCGCGGCCGTCCAGCACGCCGGTGAGGTGCGTCCAGCGTCCCGTTTCGTAGGGGCTGCCCGCGATGGTCCAGTTGCCGTCGTACTCGAAGAACTGCCAGCGGCTGTCGGTGCTGATCTTGAGCGCATACTGGTTGTCGTGCTTGGCCGCGATGACGCGGTCCACCGCGGCGGTGCCCGGATCGAGATAGGCCCAGGCGGTGATCGTGAAACGACCGTCGAGCGGGAAGTTGAGCTTGCTTGAGGCCGAGCCGGGCACCTCGAAGTGCTGGCTGGTGCCGTTGAAAGAGCGTCCCAGTCCCGCGATGCCCGCGATGCTGCCGGGGGTGTTGGCCGGCGCGCCGTGGAAGCGGTTGACGGTGGCATCGCGCGCGCTGTCGGAGGCCGTTTCATTCAGGTGCCACACGGCCTGAAAGCCCTGTGCCGTGTCGAAGACGGCGCTGCCGCGCGAACTGTCGGCGGCCCCGGTCTTGCCCCAGTGCATGCGGAACGCCGTCACGCCGTTTCCGTACACGGTGTCCAGCCGGACCCACACTTCGGCTTTTTTGGCCGCGCTGTCCCAGCGTTCGATTTGATGACGCAGGCGGATGGCGTCGCCGAGCTTGGTGAAGCGCAGGTCGGCGCCCCGTCCCACGGATTGCGTGAACCCGGCGGAGAAATTGACCGAATCGAGACGCACCAACACCGGGAAATCTCGAACATTCGCCGTCACGCCCGCACCGCCGGAAATACCGCGCGTGTTAAGGCCCACGAACTTGTGATGGCTCCAAGTGGAGTAGGTCTCTTGGGCGCCTGTCAGCGCCGCACCGACGGCCATGAACGCCAGTACGGACCTGAATTTCACCCGCTTCGTGTCGCGCATCGGTCTTTTCTCCTGTTCCTGGGTCTGAGAAACTCGCCTCTGGAATTTAGGGGATTTTGTCGACGATTGTGTGGTTTTATCCCAGAAAAATCAAAATGCGAAGAACTCAAGTTCACTTCAGGATGACGTGAAGAGAAATCCGGAATTTCGAGGTTACTGGACGCGCTCCATCATGACGGCAGGGCATTCGCATGAAAACGAAAAGCCTGATGCCGGGTGCGAACCTTTTTTAATGCGTGACCGGAGAAAGAATATGCGGAGAAATCAAAGATTCATGCGGAGAAAATACCTACCCGACTCAAAAAAACACCAAAATATTCAGCGGAAATCACAAGAACGTGGTAGGATAATCCTATTAAGGCATTGGGGTTCCAAGGAGCAAGGTATGGCGCAGCTTTCCGTCCGAACAGGCAGTGTTTTCAGTATGCGCGCAGGCGTAGCGGGTTTGGCCTTGGCCTTGGCGGCCGTGACGATAGCCCCTGAGGCGTACGCCCGGAGCACACCCTTGGGCAATGCGACCCTTGGCACCTCCACCAGCGCGGGGGGGGCCAACGGCGTGCCCAGTCCCAGCGGGCCGGGTGTTCACCCCGGTTACCGCCTTGTCTCCTTCCGCAACGCCATCGCTTCCAACTGGCGGTTCGGTGGGTTTGACTGGCTTTCGGATGGGCGCATGGTGTCGGTGTTGTGGGGCTTTGACTGCTCCGGTCATAACGGCGCTTCGAACTCGAGCTGCGCGGATTCCCTCGACGCGCGAACCTATTACGGTGATCTCCAGCTTCCGCCGGACGGCAACGGCCCCGGATCGATGCACGTCATCAGCGGCACGGCGGGAGAGGCCATCGCGACCACCGATGTTCAGCAGATCTACACGGGCCTCTGGGAGCCGCTTGGTCTCTCCGTGGCGCGCAGTGGTTCCGCGGCGACCGACACGATTTTCGTGATGACCAAAACGGGCGTGCTCCGCTTCATCGGCCTCGGCCCTTATACCAACGGCGTCAACCCGATCAAGGTGATCAACGCGTGCCATGCGCGCCGTTGCGCGGCGGACTCGGTCGGACCCGGCCTGTACAAAAGCTTCACCACGCACCCGCCGTCGAGCTATACGGGCGTCGGAGAGTCGACCGGAACGGGTCGCCGCTGGCATCACTTCAACTACGCATTGGTGCGGGGGCTGGACGGGTACTACTACGGGGGCACGGGCACCCAGTACGACAACGCCAACGACCGCTATGAGCAAGGTCGTGATCGCTGTTCGGTGCTCAAGATGGACCTGAAGGCGGGAACGGTGGAGGTGGCGGCCGCAGGTTTGCGTTCTCCGAACGGGTGGGGCATGGGCCCGAACGGCGACATTTTCTTCGCCGACATCCAGGGAAACTACCGCTCGGCCAACATCATTTACCACTACCGTCCCGGCCGGTACTACGGCATGCGTTGCGATACCTACAACCCGTTCGGTCACACGCGCGGAATCGCCGAGGCGCTTCCGGCCGTTTCGTTGAACCAAGGCGGCGCGACCAACAGCGACATCAGCGCCAACCCCGCCGAGATCACCTACCTCACCAGCGGCCCTTACGCCGGTCAACTGTTGTATGGCGACGTGAGTTTCGGCGGCATCCAGCGCGTGTTTCTTGAGAAGGTGAACAACGAGTGGCAGGGCGCCGTGTTCCTGTTCTCCGGGGGCTTCCGGGCCGGTGTCGGCCGCCTCAAGGTCGGGCCCGGCGGCGCACTGTACGCGGGTGGACAGTCCGGTGGGCCCAGTCCAGCCTCCGGCAACTGGTGCTGGGGCGGAGCCAGCGGCACCGGTGCGCTTTCGGCGGACCGCGTCGGCGGCGCCTGCAACACGCAGTACGATTTCTTCAAGCTCGTGCCGAAGGACACCGTGGTCTTCGAACTGCTTGCTGTCCGGGCCCGTGTGGGCGGCTTCGAGCTTCAGTTCACCAAGAAGGTGGGCCCTTCCGCGGGCGACATCGCCAATTACACGGTGCAGCATTGGATCAACAACCTTGGCGTGCAGTCTTACGGTACCGGGAACCAGTCGGGTGGCGTGCAGACCGCCACAGTGAGTTCGGTGCGGATTCATCCCGATTCGACGCGCGTCTTCCTGCAACTTTCATCCATGCCGGCCACCTCGGTGCCGCCCGCCGTCAACCCGCCCACTTCGGGTAGCGGCAACTCCCGAGTGGTGCTCATCCGCGGCACGGGCGTGCTGGCGGCCGATGGTTCCGCGCCTTGGGGCGAGCCTGTGACCGCGGGCGGTGCGCCCACGCGCCTCGCGGCGTGGTACACCTACAACTACGCGTCCACGGACACCGCCTTCGCGCCCGTGGGCATCGTGGATTCCCGGCTTTCTTCGCCCGATACCCGCGCGACGGAGATTGCCGTGCGCGGCATCGGCTCCACCGTGCTGGTGGATTTGAACTTCGCCCAGCCCGCGCGCGTGACGCTCCGCGATCTGCGCGGGCGCGCCGTGACCTCCGCGACGGCGGAGCCCGGACGCCGGACCGTGCGCCTTTCCGCAGTGCATGCCGCGCGCGGCGGATACGTGGTCGAGATCCGTGCCGGAGGCCGCGTGTTCGCGCGCCCGGTGGCGCTGCACTAAACTGAGACGATTGCATCCAAAGGAAACGAAACCCATGAACCTGCACCGCCCCCTTTCACGGATCGCCGCGCTCGCGGCCCTCGCGCTCGCCGCACAGGTCTCCGCGCAGACCGGCAACTATATGCCCACCAACATCGCGAGCACGGCCTCCGCCCTACAGGCCTTTCAGGTTCAGGGTGAATATGTGGGGGTGACCTCCGATGGCGATACACTGGGCGCGTGGGTGGTGGCTCGCAGCAACAACTCTTACTTCCTGACCATCCTCAAGGGCGGTTTGGTGCGTTTCCCCAAGGACACTTCGAAAGTGGGTAGCTGGGACGGCGTCACCAAGGCCACCGGAACTGCGACATGGAGTCCGACGAGTTTCGCTTACGTGGTGAGCACGGCGGCGGGTTACGCCACCACCAGCATCACGGGCGAAGGGGAAAACAGGATCCTCAACGGAACCTTCAATGGCACCGCGACTTTCGCGCTGAAGCGCATCGTGCGCAAGAGCCCCACTTTAGGCCTCAAGCCCAAGGCGGAATGGCTCACCCGGTCGGGATTCTCGGATTCGCTTTCATGGTACGACAGCGCCAAGGCGGCCGCGAACCCGACGGCTGAGCTCGCGAAGTGGGCCAACAACGGCAACAATCCTTCACGCCAGTACGGCGGTTACCTGTACCGCGGCGTGCGTACGGCCGTGACGCATGGAGCGGGGTACCTGCACATCGAGTGCATGCCGGCATTCTACCCCTCCGCCACGGGACAGAACCGCGGCAACAGCGGCGTGTATTTGCACTCCAAGTACGAGGCCCAGGTGCTCGACTCCTTCGGGCTCAACGGCGCCGCCAACGAAATGGGCGGGATTTACAACGTCGCGACCCCGAAAATCAACGCCGCCCTCCCGCCGATGACGTTCCAGACGTACGACATCTATTTCACGCCGCGCACGTCGGGCGCGAACGGTGATGCCGCCGGCGCGGCCGTGATGACGGTGTATCTGAACGGCGTGCTGGTGCAGGATTCGGTGCCGGTGCCGGTGACCACGGAAGCCGGCGCCACGGGCAGCCAGCTCAGCGCTTCCTACTTGGCCATCCAAAACCACAGCAATGAAGTGGTGTTCAACAACATCTGGTTCATTCCGTTCTCGAGCAACAGCCATATGGGCCTGCGCGCCACCCTGCCCTTCCAGGAGGTTCTCGACCACGCCGTTCCGACGGCTGTCCGGCATGCTCCGGGATCGGGTGCGAGCCGCGCGGCTGTCGCCGAGCGCACCGGCCCGCGCTTCGACCTCACCGGTCGTCGGTTGCCTGCGGACATCGCCCCCTTGGTGAGCTTCCCCAAGCCCTGAACGTCCCTTGCGCGGCGTCCCGACCCGGCGCGTCCGGATTCTCGGGAGCCGCACTTTCAACCCCCCATTCGTGAAGGAGCCCGTCATGGCCCATGACCTTTTCGGTACCCGTTCCCGCGCCGCGGCCGCGCTGCTCGCCGCCGCCCTTCCCGCGCTCGCGGATGGCCCGCGCCTCGAGCCCATGAAGGCCTACGTGAATTACGAGTTCGGGCAGATTCAGGACGGGGTCAACAACGAGAACGTGGACGTGGAACGCGAGCTCATCAACCACGCCGCCGTTTGGACCCTCCACGAGGCGACGCTCAACGAGAACGCGCGGGTGCGCTTCGGCGTGGGCGGCGCCTACTACTTCGTGTTGCCGCGCAACCTCGGCGCCAACCCTTACACCCACAGCAAGCGTTCCGTGGTGGGCATCACCGAGGCGCATGGCGAGTTCGACATCGCCCGGAACGGAGCGGGGGAGCTGCTGCTGGGCCTCAAGGCGGGCGTATTCGGCTACAAGTACAACCCGGACGCGAAGAACCTGGGCGAGTACATGTTCCGGACATGGACCTATCCCAACGTGGTCACTTCGGGCGGCCTCCAGTTCGTGAACAGCGCCGGGGCGCAACTTTCCGGCCTTTCAGCGTTCACCCGGGTCGGCGGTCTCAAGAACGATCTGCTCCTGACCGTGGAAACGGATCGTCCCCCGGTGTTCGGGTTGAGTCTCACCGACATCGCCTCCTATCAGGTCGGCGGAATCTTCGAGGTGGGCGCCGGCTTCATGTTCAACAACTTCTACAACCCGAACCCCGATCAGGTGAAGCCCAAGGATCGGCCCGAGAACAGCTATGTGACCTTGCGCGACGGGCGCGAGATGGCCTGGACCCGCTACCAATACGAGGTTGGAATCAACGAGCTGACTCCGCTCACCGACCCCAACGACAGTATCGCCTCACGTGACTATTACACCCTCGCGGGCCAGAAGGTCATGGTGCGCGGCTCGGCGAGTCTCGGCAAGCTTTTGGGCGGCCCCATTGCCCCGCATGAGCTCAAGCTCTACGGTGAAATCGCCGTGCTCGGCCTCAAGAATTATCCGACCTATTACGAGAAGCTCTCGGACCGCGTCGTGTACATGGGCGGCGTGAACATTCCAGCCTTCGGCCTGCTCGACATGCTCACCGTCGAGGTGGAGTACGCGCCCAATCCCTTCGAGGCCACGACCGAAGGGCCCTTCGTGGAAAAGAGCATCACGCCCTTCGTACCCGACTGGGGCTCCTACGAGAAGTTCGACGAGGACGACGTGAAGTGGACGGTGTATGCGCGCCGGAACGTGTACGACGGATTTTCGCTCAACGCCCAGTTCGCCAACGATCACATCCGCATGCTGGATCAGTTCAGCACTCCGGACTTCCGCGAGTACATGCAGAAGAAGAAAAGCTGGTACTGGGCGGTGCAGCTGGCCTACGCGCTTTAGCGCAGGGACCCGGATGAAACGAAAAAGGGAAGGCAATGCCTTCCCTTTTTCTATGCGGTGCGAACCGGAAATAAATCCCGATCACAGGTTCGCCAAAATCGCGTCCCCCATGCCCTGGGTGTTCACCACCGTGCTCCCCTCGGATTTGATGTCGCCGGTTCGGATGCCCGAGCTCACCGTCTTCTCCACCGCCGCCTCGATGGCCTTGGCCGCGTCGTCGCGCCCGAAGGTGTAGCGCAGCATCAGCGCCGCCGACAGGATTTGCGCGATGGGGTTGGCGATGCCCTTGCCCGCGATGTCGGGGGCCGAGCCGCCGGCCGGCTCGAACAGACCGAAAGACCCTTCGGCCAGGCTGGCCGAGGCTAGGAGGCCCATCGACCCGGTGAGCATCGCGCACTCGTCGGAGAGGATGTCGCCGAACATGTTCCCGCAGAGCATGACGTCGAACTGGTGCGGGTTTTTGAGCAACTGCATGGCGGCGTTGTCGACGTACATGTGCGTCACCGCGACGTCGGGATAATCCTTCGCCACTCCGGTCACCACCTCGCGCCAGAGCACCATGCTGGTCAGCACGTTGGCCTTGTCGATGGAGGTCACGTGCTTGCGGCGCAGGCGGGCGGCGTCGAAGGCCTTCCGCGCAATGCGCTCGATCTCGCCGCGGGTGTACTCCTTGGTGTCCCACGCCCGCTCGGAGGCCCCGCTTCCCTCGCGACCCTTGCTGTCCGGGCGCTTGGCGAAGTAGATGCCGCCCGTCAGTTCGCGCACGCAGAGGATGTCGAAGCCGTCGCCCACGATGTCGGGGCGCAAGGGGCAAGCGGCCGCCAGCGCCTTGTACACCTTGGCCGGGCGGTAGTTGCAGAACAGGTTGAAGTGCTTGCGCAGGGGCAGCAGGGCGGCGCGTTCGGGTTGCAGGGCGGGGGGGAGGTGTTCCCACTTGGGTCCGCCCACCGAGCCGAAGAGGATGGCCTGTGCGTCTTCGCAGACCTTCAGGGTGGAAGCCGGGAGCGCTTCGCCGTGGTTGTCGATGGCGATGCCGCCGACATCGGCGCGCGTGAGGGTCGTGGTGAAATCGAACTTGGCGGCGACGGCGGCGAGCACGCGCTCGGCCTGAGCCATGACTTCGGGGCCGATGCCGTCTCCGGCGAGAACGGCGATGCGGTAGTTGGACATGCGGGATTCCTAAGGCTGCGAAGGGTACGATGGGTGCGGGTTCGGGACGGCAAATGTAGCAGGCCGGATTTCCCGGGGAAAGGCGGAATTTTCCGAAATCACCGGGCTTTTCTACCAGCCTTTACCAGCCCCTAAGTTCTCGCCTCCACGACCTTCCCCTTCTCCTTCACCTTTCGCGCCTCCCAAACGCCGAACAGCCCACCCAGAATCAAAAGGGTCGAAACGAGGCTGCACGCTAACCCGATGAGCGCGGTGATCCCCAACGTGGAGAGGCCGTAGTGCGGGGAGAAGGACATGGGCACGAAGGCCGCCGCCGCGATGATCGTGGCCACCAGTGCGGTGCGTCCGGTGCGGCGCAGGACAAAGGGCAGGGAACCTCGCCCCTCCTCTTCGTAGCGGTGCTGGAACAGGAGCCCGTGGAGTGTGGCGTAGGCGAGCGCAACCGGGAAAGCGATGAGGTTATAGGGGTTGACCTTGATGCCGAGCCATTTGATGCAACCTAATGTCCATAATAGGGTTACGATAACTGGAATCAGCAAGGCCACGGCTCCGCGGAACGAGCCGATGGTCACCCAAATCACCCCGAAAATTACCGCGAGTCCGTAGGCCATGGCCTTCCGGGTGTCGGGTAGCATGCGCGCCACGAGGTCCCCGTACACCACCGGCCAGCCCCCCGCGTTCCAGGCGGTGCCGTCGTCGAGGTACACCGTGTGGGTTTCGCGGGCGAAGCGCAGCATGTCCGCCTCGTTCTCCGCGTCCCGGGCCGGGAAGGCGTAGGTGAATACTCCCGGCACGCTCTGGTCCGCCTCCTTCGGCCCAATGAACTTGCGGCGGTAGGTCTCGGGCAAGTCGGCCGCGGTCAAGGCCCGTTCGGGCCAGCTCCGGGTCAGTTCGGTTAGGCTGCTGCGCAGCGGCTCGCGCGCGCGCCGTAGCACCTCCGGCGTGATGGTCTCCCGCAGCCTCGCGATGATGGCGAGCTTCGCCTCTTGGGACGCGGGCAGCAAATCCTCGAGGGTCCGCACATCACCGATCGCGCTGGCCGGATGGGTGAGCTGGCGATGGCGGAGCTCCTGCGCGATGCGGAAGGCCGTCGCCGCGTCGGGAGCGAGATACACCGCGGGCGTGGGCAGTTCCTCGCCGGCGGCGCGCAGGAGACTGTCGGCGCGGGCACTGGCGTCCTGCCTGAAGCCAAGCGCGTCGAAGTCGTGGAGGAAGCGCCACTGCGGGGCGTGGCGCAGCATCACCACGCTCAGCAACACCGTGAGCACGAGGAACAGGCGGGCATGGCGGAACGGCGTGAACACGCCCTCGGCCGCCGGCGTGTTGTAGAGGCGCTTGCCCAGCGGGTTCAGGAGGCCGGTGGGTTCCACCACGCGCAGAAGGCTGGGGAACACGGCGAGCACGGCCAGCACCGTGCATACCATACCGATGCCCGCCACCAGCCCGAAGTCGGCCAAGGCGCGGAAACCCGTGGCGCGGAAGGTGAGAAAGGCCAGCGCCAGCGTCAGCAGGCCGGCGGCGAGTGCGGGCCCGGTCTCCAGCGTGATGGTCTCGAAGGCCGTGCCCGCATGCAATCCCTTGCGCCGTTCCTCGGAATACCGCGCCAGCAAATGCACGGCCCCGCTGAGCCCCAGCCCGATGAGCAGCAGGCTGAGCGGTGCCGAGACGACCCCGAGCGGGCCCAGCCAAAGCTGGGTGAGCGCCGCCGTCCAGATCACGGCCATTCCGACGGGGATCAGCGCGAGGAGCGCTCCGCCGAGGAAGCGCACGAAGTTGAGCAGCAGCAGCCCCGTGGAAAGCAGCAGCGCCGTGCGCGTGTCGGCCAGCACCCCGCTGAACAGTTTTCCCTCGTTCTGGATGGTGCGCACCACGTCCCCGGTATAAAGGATTTCAGGGGGGGCGCCCTGCGGTGTCGCACCCTGTTCGGGGATTCCGGGTGCGGTCGCGGCAAGGGCCCTCTCGGATTCGGCCCGCACTTCGGCAAGGAAGGCGCGACAGGCGTGAATGTCGGTGGGATCGAAGGAGGGATAAATGCGCAGGGCCAGCGTGGTGGAATCCGGGGAACCAATCAGCCGCTTGAGCCGACCGAAATACTTGGCCTCAAGATCCTCGAAGCCTTCCACGCCCGCGCCGCCGCCGTTTTCCTCGGGCTTGAGCAGGTTGGCGAGCAGGGGGTTGCGGGGCGGACGTTTGAGCCAGAAATCCGATTGCACGCGTCGCTCCACCTCCCGGAGGTCGTCCAGTGAGATATACAGCAACTTGTGGCGGCGGTAAAAATCCCCTTCAGCACGATACTCAAGGAAATTGACGCCGGGGTGTTTTTGCAGGGCGCGGGCGAGGGCGGCGCTCACCTGCGCGTTGCGCGCCGGATCAGGGGAGTGCACCACCACGGCGAGGTGGCCGGCGCTGCCGAACTTGCGCCCGAAGTCCTTCCATGCGCGGACGCTTTCCCACTCGGCCGGCAGGAGGTCGGCCGCCGAGGCGCGCACGCCGAAGTTCCGCAGGGGCACCAGCGCCAGCGCCGTGGCAACCACCGCCGCGGCCAACAGCCACCACGGCCGTCGCTGCAGCAGGTGAAAGAGCTTGCAGAGGGGGGTGAACACGTCGGAAAACATAGAAGGTGGAGGATGGCGGGTGGAGGGTGGGTGACGGGTGTCGCGCCGTTCGTCTTGGAGTCATTTCCGTTGCTAGTTTGCGTGCGTTCTCCACCTTCCTCCCTCTATCTTCCACCTTCGCCGCAGTCGTGTCCCCGCAGCTTCCCCGCCGTTCCATTCACGTCTTCGACCTCGACGACACCCTTATCCGCACGGCGGCCAAGGTGCGCGTGCTCGGTCCGGACGGTGGGGAGCTTCGCGCCCTCACGCCCGCGGAGTTCACCACCTATACGCTCGCTGAGGGGGAACGCTTCGATTTCAGCGACTTCGGAAGCGCCGCCATCCTCGCCAAAGGCGAGCCGGTGGGCTATACCCGCGCCATCATCGAGGCGCTGGTACGGCACGGCACGCGCAGCGACTTCGCCGTGCTCACCGCGCGCGGAGACAAGCGCCTGCACGCCCCGTTCCTCATCCGCCTGTTTCGAGGACTTTTCGGCATCACGTTGCGAAACTCCCTCGTCTTCAACCTGTCCGACGAGCGCTTCTTGCGGCACAAGGATGGGGTGGAGATTCCCGAGGCGCTACGCGGCGCCTTGTCGGAGCGCACGTTCTCACGGCTCACCGTGCCCGAGCGCAAGGCGCTGGTCATCGGCCAGGATCTCGCCGCGCGCGGCTACAACGACATCTCGCTTTACGACGACAGCCGCGAGAATCTGGAAGCCTTCAAGGTGATCCAGAAGGCCTTTCCGGAGGTGACCTACCGCGCGAAGTTCATCGACCCGACTTGGCGCATGCGGCTGGAGGATTTTCGCGCCTCGGGAAAGGCGCGCAAGGCGCTCACCAGCGGGCGGGCCTCGGCGCTGATCCTGTTGGAGCACCACTCGCGCTACGGCGAGAACCCCGAGGCGGGGCTGCGCGCCCTTCAGGAGCGGGGCGCGGTGTCGCTGGAAGGCGGGCTTCGGCTGGTTTACGGCGACGGCAAGTACGCGCTGGAGACCCGAACGGTTCCCAATTGACGCACGCGTATCCCGCTCTCTCCCAAGCGCCAGGTTTCGCGTTTCCAGAATTTCAACAGGTTGAAGTCGCCGTGCTGTCCGGGAAGGTTTCCCGGGCGATAGTCGAACGCCTTGAAGTGCGCCCTGCCCGCGATGCCCTCGAGATCGGCGCGGATCCGCGGAGCGGTGGCGAGGACATTGACTTCCGATCCCAGCGTCCTTCCCAGCGGATGATTCGGTTTTTCAAGATGCTGATCGATGGAAACAAGCAGAGAGCCGGTCGGGGCGAATCCCGCGACGTGTGTTTCGGAGACCTCGGCAACCCGGTTCAGCGTCAGGTTGTAGAAATTCGCGGGACGCGAGGGATTTGCCGGACGTCCTTGCAGCAAGGGAGCGACGGCGGCAAGCCCTTCCTCGATACTGCAGGCCGCGGCCATGTAAACGATGTTGGCGGCCGCGCCGGTCTCAAGCCAGTCCTTGCGGTAGATCGTGAGGGCTTGGTTCACCACGAAGGATCCCATGCTGTGCCCGACCAAGGTCACGTCCCACGCGTGCGCGGTATCGTTGCGAACACGCTCCAGCAGAAGCCGGAAGAAGTCGCCGCCCGCCAAAGCCCGGCGCTCTGACTCCCGGCTTCCCCCGTCGAACAGGGCGGGTGGATGAAAGACGTTGCGGGTGCGCCGTTTCATGTTGTCCCACATTGTGGCGGCAAGGGTGCTGTTGACGATGGTTCCGGCCGTGAAACGTACGGGAAACGTCACGACCTGAGATGCGTTGCGCGCCCATAGCTTCAAGGTCGCCGGGTACGCGTGGCTTCGGTTGAAGAGGGGCTTGCCAACGCCCTCGATTCGGGTGACGCCGTCCGGATCCATGGAGGGCCGCAGCTTGCCGGTCGGGTCTAGCGGGACGCGATCCGCGTCCTTCCAGCCCTGGGAGAGCAGCCCGGTCCATCCCCACGCGGACATGATGCGATTGGACTCATTCACGGCCTGATACCAGAAGGTGACGGGATAGTTCGCGAAGGCGCCCAGAAAGTCTGGAAGGATGATGAACGCAGAAGACGGGATGCCTGTCCAGAGCGAAACCCGCCGCCCTTCCCGGACGGCGAAGGCGTGTTCCGCCCAGGAACCCGGAGCGTTGGACGGCCATGAAAAGAAGATGGGGTATTGCCAGTCCGTGGGATCGTTCAGGATGCTGTCCGCGAGATCGAACACCCGTTCATCGGTGTCGCCGAACGTGTTCAACCCGCCATGGACATGCACCAGCAGCTTGACGAGCGGCTTTCCGCCCCGCGTTTCTCCCTTCTTCGCGGCGTGCGCCGTGGCTTGGTCCAGCATGTTCCGAATCTGGTCGATGGCGACGGATGAATCGACCGGACGGATCCATGCGTTCACCGGCCACCGCAGGCGCGTCTTGTCGGGATCGATCACGTAGCCGTTCCGGTTCAGCCGCACCACGTGTTCCCGAAGGATGCGCGGCGAGATGTCGAACCGAACCATGAAGTTGCCGGCCGGGATGTCGCGCAGGTGGTTGTCCCGAGGCGCCGGGCCTTTTGCCCAAGCTTGAATCGCCTGGGTCGTGTAGAAGCCGCCGACCAAGACCGCCAGGGCGATGATCAGGTAAATCGTGATCCATCTTGCAGTGGGCATCCGGGGTCCTTTCGTCGACCGCCAATACCTAATAAAACCCGGTTAGCTAACTTGCCGTTCATGGACGCACTGACCCAAGCCCGTCATCGCATGACCGCCGCCGTGTTCGAGCGGCTGGGCATCCGGGACGATGTTTTGCGCCGCATTTTCGAGGAACTGCCGCGGCACCTCTTCCTCGACTCGGCGCAGCGGCACGCGGCCTATCAGGACGCGGCCCTGCCCATCGGGCTGGGGCAAACCATTTCGCAGCCCACCATCGTGGCCATGATGACACATGCCTTGGCGCCGCGCACCGGGGACAAGATTCTGGAAATCGGCACGGGCTCGGGCTACCAGACAGCGGTGCTGTCACGCTATACGCCGCGCCTCTACACCATCGAGCGCTTGCCCGATCTCTCCCGGCGCGCGCAGGGCGTGCTCGAATCGATGGGTTGTCGCAACGTGATTTACAAGATCGGCGACGGGAGCTTGGGTTGGGAAAGCTGGGCTCCCTACGATGGCATTCTGGTGGCTGCGGGCGCGCCCGTGGTGCCCGAGGCGCTCAAGCGCCAGCTCGCCGACGGCGGCCGCCTCATCATCCCGCGCGGCGATCGCGAGACGCAGCGGCTGCTGCGCGTCGAGCGTCAGGGCGAGGCGTTCATCGAAACCGATCTGGGAGAGTGCCGCTTCGTGCCGCTGCTGGGCGCGCAGGGATTCAAGGACGCCGCGACATAGCGCGTGTCATACGCGTCATTCCGCGGATTTGGTCGTTCCGCGCGTCTTCTGAAACCCGTCGATGGCCACGGCGAGACGGCGCGCAATTTCGCGCTGGCCGCCCGGCGATGCGAGCACCGCGCGATCGCCGGGGTGGGTGAGGAAGCCCATTTCGAACAGCATGGCGGGCATATACGCGCCGACCAAGACGAAAAATCCCGCTTGTCGGGCACCCGTGGTGTATCGGGGGATCTCGAAGCCCGCGAAGCTGCGCACCACCGATTCCGCCAGGTTCTCGCTCTGCTTCGAGAACAGGTTGAGCTGGTGCTCGAGCAGGATCCAGTCGAGGGGGGAGATTTCGGTTTTCTTCTTGCCGCTTTGCTCTTCGGCCACCATGTTCTCGCGCCGGGCGATGGCCTTGTCTTCCTCACTCTCGGCTTCGCGGAGGATGTAGCCCACGTAGCCCGTCACCGAAGCCAGACGGCTGGCGGTGCCCGCGAGGGAGTTGCAATGCAGGCTGATGAACAGGTCGCCCGCGCTGTCGGAGGCGAACTTGGGTCGTTCCTGCAAGGTGAGGTACTCGTCGGTCTCGCGGGTAAGCAGCACCTTGTAGCCCCGCGCCCGTAGTTCTTCCCGCAGCAGCTTCGCCACTGCGAGGTTGACGTCGGCTTCTCGCACGCCCTTGACGATGGCGCCGGGATCCTTGCCCCCATGGCCCGCGTCCACGATGATGGTGCCGCGCGGCGCGAGCGTCCCGGGCGGGCGAACCGTCACGCGCCAACCGCCTTCGCCGTCGGGCGCCAGCTCCACGCTGTCACGGGCGTTGCGCAGGCGCAAGGTGATTTGCGCGGTGTTTCCCTGTTGCCGCGCCTCCACGCCCAGCACGGGCCCGGCGCCGTCAAGCCGCCGCGCCGCGCCGGCGTCGAGACGGCCCTCGAAGCCGCGCACGATGTAATGCGGGCGCGCCAGCACGCCCTGCCAGCGGATCCCCGAACCCGCCTGGATCCGGAGCACCGCGCCGCCCTCGGGCGTTTCCTCAAGGGTTAGTTCAGCGATGCGGCCCGAGGGTGGCGCGGCGACGGTGGGGAGGGGAACCGGAACCGGGACCGCAGCCGCGGGAACCCGGACGGCGCCCGGAGACATGTCGATGGAGAAACGATCCCGCAGAAGTCGCAGCAGGGGGTGCAGCGGCAGGTAGATGCGCTCGGGGCCGCGCCGCACAGGGTAGGTGAGGTTGTAGGTCGCCTCGTCCACGCCCAAAAAGGGATTGTCGAGGGTGAACACCCAGTCGCGTCCCTTGGGACCGGTGAGATGCAGTTGCTGGGCGGCGGGATCCCAGCGTGGCGGCGCGGCGAAAAGCTGTCCGAGGAACTCGGCGGACACGTAGGCCACATCCTCGAAGCTCGTGTCGGGAAAGGTTCCGCCCCCGAACGTGATGGTTTCGTCACGGTAGGGCGGGAACTCGGCGGCCGTCACCGGCATCGGCGCGAATGTCAGCCCGAGGACCAGCCCGATGACCCGCACCCGCGCCGAAAGGATCGCCGCGCGCAGATTGAGCGCGCTCATCCGCGTGTCCTCGCGCGCAGGGCGCGGGCGATTTCGACCTTGGCCTCCTGCTTGGCCTTGTCGGCGCGCTTGTCACGGGCGTCCTTGCCCTTGCCCACGCCCAAAAGAATTTTGAGATGGTCGCCCTTGAAGTAAGCCTTGAGGGGCACCAAGGTCATGCCCTGCCGTGTGGTGGCCATGTCCATGTCATGGATTTCCTTGGCGTGGGCCAGCAGCTTGCGCTCGCGCTTGGGCGCATGGTTGAAATGCGCCGCCTTGACGTATTCGTCGATGTGGGCGTTCACCAGGAACAATTCGCCCTTGCGGACCTGGGCGAAGGCCTCGGCCAGAGAGAGCTTGCCCATGCGGATGGATTTGATTTCGGTGCCCTTGAGGACGATACCCGTCTCGTAGGTCTCCAGAATGGCGTATTCGTGCCGCGCCTTGCGGTTTTCGATGACGGGAAGTGGGGAGGACACGGACTAAAAGTAGGATTCTATGGAGGGTCGATGACGCAGAAACCCCCTCCGCAGGGCGGCCCGCGCAGCGAACCCCTACTTCTTCTTCGTCCCGTTCAGCGTGGCCTTGAGTTCCTTGCTGGCCTCGAACACGGGCTTGAAGCCGGCGTCGATGTGGACCATCTCGCCGGTGCGGGGATTGCGGGCCTCGCGGGCCTTCTTCTCTTTCACCTTGAAACGGCCGAAGCCGCGGATCTCGATGTTCTTGCCGTCACGGAGCGACTTGGCGATGGAATCGAGAAAGCATTCCACGATCACCTTCGTGTCCACTTGCGTGAGACCGGTGCGATCGGCGATCGCGTCCACGATGTCTTTTTTGGTGACGTTACCCATACGGCTTCGGGATAACATATAGAACCTTCAAACGTGCGGCTTCAACCCCGAAAATTTCCGCTGGCGCACGGTTTCGTAGAGCGCCAGGGCCAAAGCGACCGAGGCGTTATAGGAATGGACCCCCTCGGACATGGGCAGGAGCAGTCGTCCGGTGAGGCAGCGCGCGATGTGGGGGGGGATGCCCCGATCCTCGCCGCCGGCCACCAGGACCAGGGGAACGGTGAGGTCCGCCTCGTGCGCGTTTCGCTCGCCCTGGGCGTCCAATCCGAGCACGACGAAGCCGGCTTCGGCCAATTCCCGCAATTCCTTGGCGATGTCCCGTGCGCGGCACACCGGCACGAGCTGCTCCGTTCCGGCCGCCGCCTTGGCGCCCGCCGGGGTGAGGCCCGTGGAGCCGGTGGCGGGGATGAGCAGGGCGTCGGCGCCCAGACCGGCGGCCGTGCGCACGCAGGCGCCGAGGTTGCGCGGGTCCTCGAAGGCGGCGGGGACCACGATCAAGGGTTTGTGGCCCGCGCGCATGGCTTCCAGCAGCCGGCCGCGCACGGCATCCCAATCCTCAAGCTCCCGCGACTCGCAAAAGGCCAGCGCACCCTGATGCGGGCCCTCGTACCACGCATCAAGCTGGCCCTTGGGCAGCTGCTGCACGGGGATGTCGGCCTGCTCGGCGAGCTTCTGCAGGGAATAGAGGCGGCGGTCCTGCGCGCCGCGCTGGAGCACGAGCCGCCGCACGCGGCGCGGGGTGTCGCGCAGCAGGGCCTCGACGGCATGGAGGCCGCCGGTGATGGCGGAAGAGTCGACGCGACGGGGCACGGGAGAAAGAGAAATATGAAAGATGAAATGTGAAATATGAAAGAAAGCTGGAACGCGCGTTCCTTTTCATATTTCAGGTTTCATATTTCATCTTTTGCCTTTCTGGGCGAATTCTTCGATCGAGGTGAGGAACTCTTCGAAGAGATAGTGCGAGTCCTTCGGTCCCGGGCTGGCTTCGGGATGGTACTGCACCGAATAGGCGGGCAGGCTGCGGTGGCGCAGGCCCGCGACGGTGTTGTCGTTCAGGTTGACGTGGGTCACTTCCACGGTGGAGGCATCAAGGCTCTTGGGATCCACCGCGAACCCGTGATTCTGCGAGGTGATCTCCACCTTGCCCGTGCGCAAGTCCTGCACCGGATGGTTGGCGCCGCGATGCCCGAACTTGAGCTTGAAGGTGGAGCCGCCCAGCGCGCGCGCGAGGAGTTGATGCCCGAGGCAGATGCCGAAAACGGGGCGCTTGCCCACCAAACCCTTGATGGTGTCCACGGCGTAGTCGAGCACCGCAGGGTCGCCCGGGCCGTTGCTGAGCAGGATACCGTCGGGATTGACCGCGAGCACGTCCTCGGCCTTGGCCGTGGCGGGAAAGCGCACCACCTTGGCGCCGAGATCGCTCAGCTTGCGGAGGATGTTTTGCTTGGCGCCGTAGTCAATGGCGGCGATGGTCCACGTGACGGGGCGGTTCGCCGGAGGACGGAAGGAAATGGGGGATTCTCCGCCTTCCCACGCTTGCGCCTTGGGGACGGTGACCTTGGCCACAAAATCCGTTTCAGAGAGCGAGCGCACCTTGCGGGCTGCGGCGAGCACTTCCTGAAGGTCGTATTGGCCCGTGACGAGGACGCCGTTCTTTGCGCCCGTCTCGCGGAGGATGCGCGTGAGGCGGCGGGTGTCGATGCCTTGGATGCCCGGCACGCCTTGGGCCTTGAGATACTCGGAAACCGTGGCCACCTTGCCATCGGCACGATAGTTTGAAGGATACGGGCACACGTTCTTGACCACTAGACCCGCCGCCTGAATGCGGGTGGACTCGACGTCTTCGGCATTCACGCCGTAGTTGCCGATCTCGGGGTAGGTGAGGGTGACGATTTGTCCGGCGTAGGAGGGATCGGTGAGGATTTCCTGATATCCCGTCAACGAGGTGTTGAAGCAAACCTCGCCTTCGACGCGTCCTTCCGCGCCGAAGCCCTCGCCTTCGAAATAATTCCCGTCTTCCAGGGCCAATATCGCCTGCATGCGTCTCCTTGAGGCTCTCAACCTGAGGGCGATCAACCGGCCGGGGGCTGCGGCGCCGCGAAGGACAGCAACCGGCGCTCGGTCACGAGCGCGTCCAACAGTTGATCGTGGGGCTCCAATGGTAGCTTTTTCCGCAGGATTTGCGCCTCGTAAGCGAGCCCTGCGCGCGTCGTTCCGGGGGCAAGCCCCTCGAGGAAGCGGTCGTAAAAGCCCTTGCCGCGCCCGATGCGCCCGCCCCGCTCGTCGAAGGCGGTTCCGGGCACCAGAATCAGGTCGAGGGCGGGCGCGGACTCTGCCTCGACCCCGGCTTCATGGCGCGGCTCCAGAATGCCGAAGGCGCCCTCCACGAGGTCGCGGTCATAGTCGCGGACGGCCACCATCTCCATCCGGGCCTTGGCGGCCGTGGTCTCCAGCACGTGCGGCAGCAGCACGATCTTGCCGTCCGCAAGCGCTCCGCGAATCATGGATTCGGTGTCCAGCTCGTCGCGCGTGCCGCAGAACAAGGCCACAGTTCTGGCCTCGCGGTAGACGGCCCACGTTCTCAACCGTTCCCAAGCTTTTTCGGCGGCATCCGCGCGTTCCTGCGCGGGCAGGGCGCGCACGGCCGCGAGGGCTTCGGCGCGCAGGCCCGCCTTCGCCTTGCGCACCGCGTCCGCGCTCTCGCGCAGGTTCTCCTCCAGCGCCAACTCGTCGAGCTGTTGCTTCACGTCCCGTTGAATCGCGCTCCACTTGCGCCGCAGCGTCGCCAGCGCGCGCGCCGCCGTGCCGATTTTGGACGGGTCGATGAACAGCAGGGCCACCACGAGGATGAGACCGAGCTCGCCGATGCCGAGGGAGTTGATCACAGGGCGTGGCTCCGTGTTGTCGAAGCTCTGGGAAATATGAAATCAGAAATATGAAATATGAAAAAGGGAAACTGCGGCTTGGTCGATGGCGCCCAGCCTGCGTTCCTTTCAGCTTTCATATTTCCGATTTCCGATTTCATTTTTTTCTCTCCGCCAACGCGCACACGCCGATCGAAATCCCGTACAGCGCACACAGCGGCAGCGCCATCAGCAGCTGCGAGACGGGATCGGGTCCCGGGGTCAACAGCGCGGCGACGATGAAGATGATCACCAGCGCGTAGCGGAAGAAGCCCCACATCGCCTTCGCGGTGACAAGGCCGAGCCGCGCCAGCAGAAACACCGCCACAGGCAGCTCGAAGATGACGCCGAAGGCGAGCAGGAACTGGATCACGAAGGCCGCGTAGGTGGACTGGCGCCAACTCTGCGTGACGGCGCCGTCCATGTAGGTGGCGAGGAACGAGAGGCCGGCCGGCAGCACGGCGTAGTAGCAGAAGGCCGCGCCCGCGACGAACATGGCCACGAAACCGAGGAAGGCGCCGAGGAACAGCCGCTTCTCGTTGCGGTAGAGTCCGGGTGCGAGAAACCGCCACGCCTGCCAGGTGATCCACGGAAAGGCGAGGAAGATGCCCGCGATGAGGGAGAGCTTGAAACTGGTCATCACCGTCTCCATGGGGGAGGTGGCGATGAAGGAGACGGGGAGATGCTTGCGGGAAATCGGGCCGGTCAGCCAGCCCCAGAGCTGTTCCCACTTCCAATAGGCGAACCCGGCGCCCAGCGTCGCCCCGATGAGGGCGCGGACAAGTCGCTTGCGGAGTTCCTGGAGATGGCTCCAGAACGTGGGGGCGGTCGGCGCGTCAGCGGCCACGGTGCGGCCCGGAAATCAGGCGGAGGGCTTGTTTTCGGAACCGTCCTCGGGCTTCTTCAGGGCCTTGGATTCGTCCCCATCCCCTTCTTTGACGGCGGTCTTGAAGTCGCGGATGCCCTTGCCCAAGCCCTTGGCGATTTCGGGGATTTTCCGGGCGCCGAAGAGCAGGACGACGATGAGCAGAATGATAATGAGTTCGGTGGGGCCGAGGTTCGGCATAACAGCCTCCGGGGTTTTGGGATAAGGTAGAAACCGGGCAAGGCAGCTTCCCTGACATTTCTCTGCCGTTGGTCGTTGGTGGTTGGTAGGGAGGACTCAGGGGCTCTTTTGTGTTTTCCACCAACCATCAACGGCGCAGCGGGGTTGGAGGGCGGAACCAACCACCAACCGGGATCGGAATTCCCCCGAAGCGGCTTATCGCTTCCTGCGATACTTCTGTGCCGCCTTCATCCACGGCTCAAGCAGCAGCCCCTCTTGCCAGCGCATCCACTGGGCGGCCTCCCGCACGGCTTCGGGGGAGGAAAAGCCCTCCATCGCCGCGGCCATGATCACGGCCTTGGGCGCCACCAGCGAGGCGTCGAGCTTGAGATCGGCGGCGATTTTGTCGCGGATTTCCCGCAGGTCGATCACCAGTTCCGGATGCGGGGCCCGGGGTGGGCGTTTGGGGGGGGGCGGGGGTTTGGGCCACTCTTCGGCGGGGGACTCGAGGGCATCCTCGAAAGCGTCCAGAAGTCGATCGCGGAGTTGCGGATGGAGGCGCGAGGGGAGGCGCGGCAACTCCTCCGGGACGCCCTCGGCAGGCACGCACTCCGCGTACCGCAGCAGAAGGTCGGAAGGGAGAACCTTGAAGGACGGCAGGTCACGCTCGCTCGCGTTGCGCTCGCGCACTTCCCACATGGCCTTGAGCACCGCGAGCTGGCGGGGGCGGAATTTGGCGGCCCCGGTGATGCGCCATGCGTCCTCGCGGCTATCCTCCTTCGCGCGCTGGGTGGCGCGGATGAGGGCGTCGCAGCTTTCGCGATGCCAGTCGAGGCGTCCCTTGGACGCGAGCTCGCGGCTCAGGATTTGATGCAGGGCGGGGAGGTAGAAGGTGTCCTGCGCGGCGTAGTCGATCAGATCGCGCGCGAGCGGGCGGCGCGACCAGTCGGCCTTCTGCCCCTCCTTGGGGATGTCGAGGCCGAAGTGGTCGCGGATGAGCGCGGCGAGGCCGAAGGCCGAGCGACCGAGGAGCTGCGCCGCGAGCATGGTGTCGAAAATCGCGACGGGCTTGAAGTTCTGCCGGCGCAGCATGCGCAGGTCGTAGTCGAGGCCGTGCCCGATGAGGGGCTTTTCGGCCAGCGCCGCGAGCAGGGGCTTGGTGTCGATGCGCGCGAGCGGGTCCACGAGCCAGCACCGATCTTTCGCGAGAATCTGCATGAGGCAGATTTTCGCGTGGTAATGGTGCATGCTGTCGGCCTCGAGGTCGAAGAAGACGACCTTGGATGCGCGCACGGCCTTGATGGCGCGATCCAGCGCGGCGGGCTCGTCCACCCATTCGACGGGATAGCGGACGGAGGGCAGGGAGGGCTTGAAGAGGCGGGAAAAGATGCGCGTGATCAAGGTGCGGAAGGTAGCAAACGGGACGGGAAACTACCTTTGCCCCATTCGTGTTTTGAAAGGATTCCGCATGGCGCGACGCGCGCTCACGGGCATCAAGCCCACCGGAGAGCCCCACCTTGGCAACTGGCTGGGGGCCATCGAACCCGCCCTCGGATTGGCGCGGGATCACGACGCCTTTTACTTCATCGCCGACTATCACGCCCTGACTACCGTGCACTCGGGCGAGGATTTGCGCCGCTTGACCCGCTCCATCGCCGCGGCCTATCTGGCCTTCGGGCTGGACCCCGAGCGTTCGGTGTTCTATCGCCAGTCCGACGTCCCCGAGATTTTCGAGCTGTCCTGGATCCTTTCCTGCTTCACGCCCAAGGGTTTCATGAACCGGGCGCATGCTTACAAGGACGCCGTGGCCAAGGCCGAGGCGGCCGGCAAGGACGCTGACGGCGACGTCAACATGGGCCTCTTCGGTTACCCCGTGCTCATGTCCGCGGACATTTTGATGTTCAACGCCGACGTGGTGCCGGTGGGTGCGGATCAGAAGCAACACGTGGAGTTCGCGCGCGATATCGCCCAGCGCTTCAACACGAATTACGGTCAGGAAATCTTCCGGCTCCCCGAGCCGCGCATCTCCGACTCGGTGAAGACCATCACCGGCCTCGACGGTCGCAAGATGAGCAAGAGCTACGACAACACCATCCCGCTGTTCCTCGACGAGAAGCCGCTGCTCAAGCGCATCAACCAGATTGTCACGAACTCGCAGACGCCTGAAGAGCCCAAGAATCCCGACGAGAGTCACGTGTTCGCGCTGCACCGGCTGCTGCTTGACGCGGAAGGCGAGAAGGCCGTGCGCGCGACCTACGCGGCGGGCGGCATGGGCTGGGGTCAGGCGAAGAAGATGTTCTTCGAGACCTTGAATGAACGACTCAAAGCCCCGCGCGCGGAATACAACCGGCTGATGGCCGACACTGCGCATCTGGATGCGGTGCTGGCGAAGGGCAAGGACAAGGCCCGCGCGGTGGCCGTGCCGTTTCTGGAGAAAGTGCGGGGAGTGGTTGGGGTACGATAGGCTGTACGCTTGGGGCGCAGGATACATCAATGGGCGATGGACAATGGGAAATGGGCGATGAACACACTTGATTGAGCGTCGCTTTGTTCTCAGTTTTCCATTGCCCATTGCCCATTGCCCAGTGCCCAGTGTCACCAATCTTCGCTGTTGAAGTCTGCAGGAGTTTTCCATGTTCACCCTTCCCACCGGCTCCAAGGCCCCCGATTTCAGGCTCCCCGGCAGCGACGGCAAGACCCACGACCTCGCCTCCGTCCGCGGCAAGAACGGCACGCTGGTTTTCTTCACCTGCAATCACTGTCCTTACGTGGTCGGGAGCGAGGCGCGGATGAAGGATCTGTTCGACGAGGTGTCGGCTCGGGGAATCTCGATGGTGGCCATCCACTCCAACGAGACAAACGACCACCCGACCGACGCCTTTCCGCTCGTGCTGGAACGCATGAAAGCCATGGGCTTCGGTTGGCTGTCGCTCGACGACTCGGAGCAGTTCACCGCCCGCGCTTACGGGGCGCAGCGTACGCCGCACTATTTCCTGTTCGATGCAAACGATGTTCTGGTGTACTCCGGCCGCATGGACAATTCCCCTCGCGACGCATCGAAGGCCGAGACGAACGAGTTGCGAGACGCGATCGCGGATTTGCTCGCCGGCCGCCCGGTTCGCCTTTCCGAGACCGATGCCATTGGGTGCAACGTGAAGTGGTGGGACAAGGACAAGCACTGGATGCCCGGCGACGCCTGCGACCTCGACTATCTGTACCAGAAATTCCCCGGCAAGCAATCGGCCTGATTCGCCTTTTTCCGGCGGGGTTTGTGCACTAGCCGCGCCCCTGTGGTGAGAATACCCTTCCCGGCATGGCACCGGGATTCCACAACCGTCAGGCGGAGAATCCGCACAACGTCCGCTTCGAGACGCTCGAGGTGGAGTACGACGAGGGCGTGGAGCGGCCGCAGGCGATGCGGGTGTACAAGGAGCTCGGCAAGAGCATCCTCTCCCGCAACGACAGCCCCGACATTCCCTTCCGCTACTCCGTTAATCCCTACCGGGGGTGCGCGCACGCCTGCTCGTATTGTTACGCGCGCCCGTACCACGAATATCTGGGCTGGAGCGCGGGCACCGACTTCGACACTCAGATCGTCGCCAAGGTCAACGCACCGCAGTTGTTGGAAAAGGAGCTTTCGAAGCCGTCGTGGAACGGAGATGCGATCGCCTTCTCCGGCGTGACCGACTGCTACCAGCCGGCCGAGAGCGCGCTGAAGATCACGCGCGGCTGCCTGGAAGTCTGCCTTCGCCATGCCACGCCGGTGGGGCTCATCACCAAGTCGCTCTTGGTCACGCGCGATCTCGACGTGCTGTCGGCGCTTTCGCGCGAGGTCGGCGCCACGGTGTGCGTGTCGATCCCGTTTTGGGACCCGCTTGACGCGCGCGGGATGGAGCCCTTCGCCCCGCCGCCGGAGGCGCGTTTCCGGGCGCTGGAGAAGCTTTCTGCGGCGGGCATTCGCACGGGAATTTCGGTGAGCCCCATCATTCCCGGCTGGAACGATTCCGACATTCCGAAGATTTTGAAAAGGGCGGGGGAGGCGGGGGTTTCCTTCGCGTTCTACACGGTGCTCAGGCTCCCTGGCGCGGTCGAGCCGGTCTTTCTGTCACGACTTAGACGGGATTTTCCGGAACGGGCGGGCAAGGTGGAGCACCACCTGCGCGAGACCCACGGCGGGGAGCTGAAGCACGTGGCCTTCGGCGACCGCATGCGCGGTACGGGGAAGATGGCGGATGTCATCGCCGATCTGTTCCGGTTGCACGTGCGCAAGAACGGGCTGGACAAGCCCGCGCCGGGGAACATGCGGATGCCGCGCAGCACCCCCAAATACGTTGCGACACCGCAGAAAAACCCCAATCAAGCGGATTTTCAAACGGATTTGTTCGGCTGAAACGATATCGTCACCGATTTATCGAATCATTTACGTGATCGTGCGGTACATTTTGGGCATGTTCAGGACTCTCGGCACAGCGCTTCTCTTCGCGGTTTCCGCTTCGTTCGCGTGCTCGGGAACGATGCAATTCCTTCGCGGTGAGGAAATCGAGCCCGGCGTGTTCCGCGTGCTTCGGGGATACGGGGTGCACTATGCACCCGGGGCCGTGGCAGCGGACACGATCGGGATCTCGAGAATGTCGGACTTCAAGACGCATATTCTCAACCTGATCGCTGGTAATGAAATTGTCTTTATCGGTTCCATAGATTCCATTATCGCGAAAGGGTATGGTTATCAGGATACCGTGGTTCCTGGTTTTACACCGGACTTGGTATTGCCTGCTGCGTGGCCTCAGGCAGCCGGATTTTATGGGCGCGTCAAAGTCGATACAATCCTCAAAGGAAGCCTGCCGTCCAAACATTTCTGGTTCAGGGGCCACCAACTCGGCTCGAGTTGTGATGTAGGTCCTCTATCCTTGAAGATTGGAAAGTTCTTGAACTATTCCGACAAGCTGGACAGCATGTCCGACCTGAAGATTTCCATGTGGGAGAGTTTTTGTTCAAATTGCCCGCGTGCCCACACGTTCGATGGACGCTACCTCCGCTCGCCAGATTTTCCGGTGCTCTCGCTCGACATCACGACGCTCTATCCCGACTACCCGGCCACGGGAATCCTTCGTCAGCCCCGCAACGTCGTGCCATGGCGACCGAATGGAAAAGTCTATCGCCCCGATGGCCGCGTGGTGCCGGAAGGCGTAAGGCAAAAGAATGTGCCCCAAGCAGTTCTCAAGTAGATGATGCGATGAAACGCTTGGTCGCAATCCTGACCCTTACAGCCGCATCGGCGTTTGCCTGTTCGATTATTCCCACGACATACCGCACCGACACGCTGTCAGCCGGCACGGTTCAGATTGTGGCAACTTACTACAGCTATTCGACAACGTATCCGCTGATGCCAACCAGTCAGAGCACCTACGGTCCCTTCACTCAATCCGATTTGAAGACGCATTTGGCCGGGGTTTTGCAAGACAGCGCGTTGGCTTTCATCGCGCGCATCGACTCGCTGACCGTTGACACGACGGGCTTCGTGGCGCCCGAGATTGTGTTGGCCTCGACGTATCCTATGTCAGGTGCCGTGAACAACTGGGTGCGAGCTCGCCTTAAAGTCGACACGTTGATACGCGGGACGCTCCCGGGAAAAACGTTTTGGATTCGAGCTCCCCAATTGAATAGCGCCATGTGCGGCATAGGGTGGGAATCGTTCGTGGGGCGTCCGTTTCTCAACGCCTCCGTTGGACTCGTGAACTCCGCGAGCATCAAGCTGCCCTATGGACCGTGGGGTTACCAAAACGCGGCCTATTGGTTCGATGGTCGATACCTCGTGGCTCCAACCTTCCCGGGCTTGCGACAGGATATTACCGAACTGTATCCCGATTATCCGGCCACGGGCATTGTGACGCGGCGCGCTCCGGTTGTTCCGCTTCGACTCGATGGGAAGGCCTATCGCCCCGATGGTCGCATCGTTCCCGAAAGCGCGCTGACCGGGAAGAATCCCGCGCCGATTCTGCGGTAAGCGTTCAGGCCAGCGCCGCCGCAACTCGCTCCAGCCCTTGGCGAAATTCGTCCGGCGGCGTGAGCAGGCTCGCCACCACCGTCTCTTCGTCGTCGAAGCCGAAGAAATATCCCGGCTGCAACTGCACGCCCGCTTCCTTGACCAGTCGAATCGCGAAGGCCTCGTCATTCTCCACGCCCGCACAGCGGATCGGCACGCACCAGCCGCCCTGCGGCCACAGCGGATTCAGGCGCGGATTCGTCGTTGCGACCGCCCGCAGCGTCGCGAGATTCTCCCGCAGCCGCGCCTGAATCGGTTCCTGAAACTCCGCGCGGCGGCGTAGCAGCTCCGGCACGGCGAGTTGGGGCGCTGCCCCCACGCTGAGATAGGCGTCGCAAATCCATTCGAGATGTTCCTTCGCGCGGGCCCTGTCCGCCGCGTTGCCCGCCACATGAATCCACGCGAGCTTGAGCTGCGGCAGGCCCACAAGTTTCGACAGCCCGTTGAGCGTGAATACCAGCGGGCCGTTCGACGTGAGCCGCAGCGTCGCGCCTCCGTCACGCCCATCGTCGAAGCCCTCGTCGAATCGATAGTCGGCGAAGACCTCGTCCACGATCAGCGCGAGGCCGTGCCGCGCCGCAAAGTCGAGCAGCCACGCTGCGTCGTCCTCCGACAAGACGCTTCCTGTCGGATTATTGGGCTGCACCACGCACACGGCCTTGGTCGCGGGCGTGACCGATTCCGACAGGGTGTCGCGATCGAGCTTCCAGACGAAACTTCCGTCCGATTCGACCGGGATCAGCGGATACGCGCCCAGTGACACGTCGGCGAGCCCGGCCAACGTTTCCAGCAAGGGGTAGGAGGGGGTGGGGACGAGCATGGCGTCGCCCGGATCGCAAAGCAGGCGGAAGAGATGCGCGTAGCCTTCCGAAGTCCCCGATGTCAGGAACAGGTCGTCCGCGTCAACGGGCTCGCCTCGATCGCGGTCGCGCTGATTGTAGTATCCCGCGATCACCTCCCGGGCAGGGAGCAAACCCTTGGGGTCGGCCGCGTAGGTGGAAAGGGAGGGTACCCCCATCGCCTGCATCCAGTCGTCGGGAAAACGAATGCCCACTTGCGTGGGATTCGACACGGTGAGGTCAAGGAGGGGAAGGCCGGACGCGCGCCGCGCCGCGACGGCTTCGGCAAGCGGGTTTAATCCGGGAGTGCCGTCTTCCCAGCGCGCCGAGAAACGGATGGGCACGAAAACTCCGGGGGCCCGACTCAGGCGGGGACGGCGGCGCGGGCGAAGTGCCCGGCGGCGCGCAGGTTCTCCGTGATCTTCACCACGGAGGCGTGCCTGTTCAGGCAGTACAGGTGCACGCCCGCGACGCCTCCCTCAAGCAGCTCGGTGCACTGGCGCGTCGCGTATTCCACGCCGCGTTCGGCCACGTCGCCGCCGGAGCTGAGGTACGCCGGAAGATCCGGCGGGATGACGCAGCCCGAAAGCTCCTCGAAGCGGGGCAGCTGCTTCAGTTCCAGCACGGGCATGACGCCGGCGACGAGCGGCAGCGTGATGCCCATCGCGACCGCCTTCTCGCGGAAGCGGAAGAAGTTGCCATTGTCGAAGAAGAGCTGGCTCACGGCGAAGTCGGCGCCGTTGTCCTGCTTGAGCTTGAGCGCGGCCATGTCGGATTCAAGTGACGCGGCTTCCAGATGCTTCTCGGGATAGAACGCACAACCCACCGTGAAGGCGAAGTGCTGCTTGATGAAGGCGATGAGATCGCTGGCATGCGCGAAGCCGTCGGGATGGGGCTTGAACGCCGTGTCACCCTTGGGCGGGTCGCCGCGCAGCGCCAGCACGTTCCGGATGCCCGCGCTCCACAGCAGTTCCAGGATGCCGCGCAGTTCGTCGCGCGAATGGCCCACGCAGGTGAGGTGCGCCATCGCCTCGATGCCGAGCTCGCCTTCGATGCGGCCGACGATATCCACCGTCTTGGTGCGGGTCGAACCGCCCGCGCCGTACGTCACCGACACGAAGTCGGGCTGCTGCTTGGCGGTCTCGGCGAGGGTTCCATACAGCGAACCCCACCCGGCCGGATTTTTGGGCGGGAAGAATTCGTAGGAAAGGGTGGGGCCCTGACGGAGCTTGTCGAGGATGGACATGGGGGGTAAGGTAAAAAGGAAAAAGGCAAAAGAATAAAGTGGAGGGGTGGGGCTTTGCGGGCGCAGCTACGCCGGTTCGGGATTCTTCGCAGGCTTCTCTGTGGATGGTTCGCGTTCGGGAAGGCGCAAGACGCGAGGCGTTCTCCCGAACTCGAACTCTCCAAAGCATTGAATCCAGAGAGTCCCGAACCTGCGGAGGACAGCCCCCGAAGCTTGTATCTTCCCTCCCATGCGCTGGAAAATCCTTGCTTCCCTGCTTGCCCTGAGCGTCGTCCTCGGCGCCGCCAATAATCTCGTCAACTCCAATCGCGTCGCGTGGCTTGGCAGCCCCGAGGTCTTTCCCAAGCCCGAAGGCTGGCCCACGCTCACGGTGGGGCAGGGCGTCGCCGCGGGCGCGAAGCACGCGTGGGATCAAGTCGTCACGCATCCGATCCTCGTCTCGGGGAGCCTCCTTGCGCTCGCGCTCGGCCTCGCGTTTTTCCGTCGTCGCGCCGACGGCCGCCGCCGCTTCGCAATGTCATGGTGGCGCCTCGTGTTCGGCGCCATGTTCCTCGCGGCGGCCTGGCCCAAGTTCACCGACCCGGACGGCTTTGCCCTCATGGTCGCGCAATACCAGATGCTCCCGTCCTTCTCGGTGAATGCCTTCTCGGTCTGGCTTCCGGCCCTCGAGGTTGTGACGGGCCTCGCGCTCCTCTTCGCCCCTTGGGAACGGGAGTCCGCGACCTTGCTCGGCCTGATGATGCTCATGTTCATCGCCGCGCTTTCGCAGGCGCTCGCCCGCGACCTCGGCATCGCCTGCGGCTGCTTCGACATCGCGGGCGCCACCGACCCCGGTGAATCGTGGTTCGCGCTCCTGCGCGACATCGTCTTGCTCGTTCCCACCGTCTGGATGTGGCGCCGCGCGGAGACGCGCCTCCTTTGGAAACTTTGATCCCTCCGCCGCGCCGCTGACCATGGCCCGCGAACGCCTTCACGACCCCGTGCGCGGCAAAAGCGTGCGGGCCTTGCCCGAAGAGAAGGTGCGTCGCGCGCTCGTCGAGTGGCTCACCACCGCGGTGAACGTCCCCTCGCGTCTTGTCGCCGTCGAGTATTCCCTCTCCAACCTTGATCCGCTCAGCCGCAAGCGCGCCGACGTGGTCGTGTGGCGTCCCGCCAAGGGCGAGGGCGGCCTACGCCCTTGGCTACTGGCCGAGTGCAAGGCGCCCGGCGTCTCACTCACGGACCGTGTCGCCGATCAAATCCGGACCTATGCCGAGCGCATCCGCGCGGAGTATGCGCTGATCACCAACGGGATCGACACGCGCTGTTTCGTCCTGAAGGGCTCAGCCTACGTCCCCCTTGCCGGATTGCCTCGTTATCCGGAATGAGATAATCGGTACTTTTGTCTTGTGATCGTTGAACAGGGGTTTGCGCCGGAGGGAGCCCGTAACACTTCTCGGGGCGGAACACCGCGGGGTCCCCTAAGGGGTGCGGTGTGAGCACCCGAAAGTTTTACGGGCGACTATGCCGGCGCCCATCATTCCCTGATTTTTCCGGGTCGTGCCGGCGCCCCACGTCTTGATTCTCGATGACCTCGCTACGCTGCGACCTTCCGCATCACCACAAACTTCAAATACCGCCCCTCGTGAAAGGAGAGGTGGTACGGGTGATCAAACGGCTGCTCGCGTAAATCGAGCACCTTGGCCCCGCAGCCCGCGCGCGCGGCGCTCTCGTGCAGGATCTTCAGAAAGGTCAGCGCATCCACGTGGCTCGTGCATGAAGCGCTGATCAGAATGCCGCCCTCGGGCAGCGCCTTCAGCGCCCGCGTGTTCAGCGCCGTATACGCCTTGATGGCATTCTTCAGCTGATTGCGATTCTTCGCCAGCGAGGGCGGATCGAGCAGGATGGCGTCGAACTCGCCGGGCTTCAGGGTCGCGAGCGCGTCGAAGGCGTCCTCGGTGCGGAAGTCGGCGTCGGGGAAGCGAAACCCGTTGGCCTCCAGGTTGCGGCGGCAGATCGCGATGGCGGGCGCGGAGGAATCGAGGCTGACCACGCGACGCGCGCCGGCAGCGGCGGCGTATACTGAGAATCCGCCCGTGTAACAGAACACGTTCAGCAGCGCGCGGCCCTTCACCCAGCGCTGGAGCGCGCGGCGGTTCTCGCGTTGGTCGAGGAAGAAACCCGTCTTCTGCCCCTTCAGGGGATCGGCAAGAAAGGAGTACCCATACTCCCTAAACGGAACCTCACCGGAAACCTCGCCGTGCAGCACGCGCACCGGCTGATCCTCCAGCCCTTCCTGCCGCCGCACGGCCAGATCGCTGCGTTCCACCACCGCGCGCGGGGCGAAGGCCTCCAGCAGGCCCGCCAGCACGGGTTCGCGGAGCCTGTCCATGCCCATCGTGTGGAACTGCGCCACCAGCACGCCGTCGTAATGATCCACCACCAGACCCGGACAGCCGTCGGCCTCGGCGAAGACCGCGCGCCAACCCGTGGTTCCCTCGGGCAGAAACTCCTCGCGCTCGCGCTTCAGCGCCGCGAATCGCTGCGCGAAAAACGCCGCGTCAATCGCCTCGTCCTTGCGCGACAGGAGACGCACGGCGATGTCGGTGCGGGAGTTGTAATACCCGGTGCCGAGCACGTCTTGGTCGCAGACCAGGCTGACGAGCGAACCGTCCGGGACGGCGGGTTTTTCGAGCAGGGCACCGGAGAAAATCCAGGGATGGCCGGCAAGCACGCTTTTGCGGCGCTCCGGACGCAAGCGCGCGACGGGATAATGGGGCATGGGGAGGGAAAGGTAGCTGTTAGCCATTAGCCGTTAGCCTATAGCCAACGCGAAAAGGGGGGATTTTGGGGAGGGAGCTCGCTGGTAATCTGTATATATCGCAAGCGAAAATCGGGTTTTGTCATATATTTGACGACATCCCGTTGCCGAGGTATCCATGCCCTATTTACTCCGTATCATTACGTGCGTCCTGCTGGCCTCGGTGACGGTGGCGATTGCCCAAGATCCCCCGATCAGCCAATACAGCGCGACGGTGCTCACGCGCAACCTGTCCAATCCCACCAGCTTTGCCTTCCTGCCGGATGGGCGCATCTACATCACGCTCAAGAACGGGACGGTGCGCCTCCTCAATCCTGCCACCGGGGCGGTTTCCACCGCGGCCTCCCTGCCCGCCGCCAACCTGCGGGAAGACGGGTTGCACAGCCTCGTGCTGGATCCGAACTTCGCCACGAACCGGCGCGTGTACGTGCTGTTTTCGGAGCGGACCTCCACCGACACGGGCATCGTGGTGGCGCGTTACGAGGTCGCGGCATCCTACGATTCCCTCCTTGCCTCCACCCGTCAAACCCTGCTGCGGATTCCCTATACCCTCAACACCGGGTCCGCGGAACACAACACCGGCTCGCTGTCCTTCGGCCCCGACGGGAATCTCTTTGTGGCCTTGGCCGACAACACGCAAAACATCTTCAGCGGCACGGGTGCAGGATACGCGCCGCGTGACACCACGCGTCCGCTCTACGACGCGCAGCGCAGCGCCGCCAACACCAACGACCTGCGCGGCAAGATCCTGCGCATCCGCCCCGAGGCCAACGGCACATACTCGATTCCGGCGGGTAACCTGAAGGATTCCATCAATAATTCCGCCTTCAACCCCAACTGGAACGCCGGCCAGGACGATCTCTCGAAGGTGCGACCCGAGGTCTTCGTCATGGGATTGCGCCATCCCTTCCGCATCTCCCTCGACGCGCTCACCGGCTGGCTGTTCTGGGCCGAGCCCGGGCCCAACGCGGCCTCCGACAACGCCTCGCAGGGGCCACGCGGCTACGAGGTCGTCAGCATGGCCAAGGGTCCCGGAAACTACGGCTGGCCCTATTGCCGGGCGAATCCCGCGACCATCCAGAAGCCCGGAACGGTGACAGGGTCGTACTGTTACACGGAGTACAACTATTCGGGGAGCGGGACGGCCGGGTCGATGTACAATCCGAATGCGTTGCGAAACACCTCGAAGAACAACACCGGCATCGTGAACCTGCCCCCCATGAAGCCGGCGCAGGTCTGGTATCCTTACGACGCCACTAGCACCGCGTTTCCGATCTTCGGTTCCTGCAACGCCTGCAACACGGCCATGATCGGCCCGGTGTACAACCACAATTCCGCCCTCGGCCCTTCGCGGCTTCCTGCGGTATTCGATCGTCACGTCTTCATCATCGAATGGGTGCGCAACCATCTTCTCGTCGCCCGCGTGGACAGCGCGGGAAACCTTCAGAACCTGCGCACTTTCCGCAGCGGGCGGGACAGCGTGACCAACGGCCCCATCGACGTCAAGATCGGTCCCGACGGCGCGCTTTATTTCCTGAACTGGGCGAACAGCACCGCCAACAACACCTCCTACAGCTATCCGACCAACGGCGGCGCGGGAACCCTCGTGCGCTTCGCGTACACGGGGGTGCATGTCGGGGTCGCTTCGGGAGGCGCAACGGCAGGGAGTCGGGGCTCGCTGCGCGATCGGCTCTTCATCGGGGGTTCCGGTGCGGTCGTCGCCCTGCCCGCGGGCGCGCGCGGCGTGGAGGCCTGGTCGCTCCGCGGCGAACGCCTGTGGAGCTGGCGCGCCGCCGAGGGCGGCCCGCGGCAACAGGCGCTTCCCGAGTCGGTCCGCGGCGTGGTGCGCCTGCGCTTCCTGGACCGCTGATTTCGCCGCTCACCCCGGGTGGTTCGGACCCCCGTTTTTTGTGATCTTACCTCGCGCAAAGAGCTATTTTTGACGCTTTCCCGTCCTTTGTGAAGAAGCGAGGTTTCGTGCGCGAGGCGATGATGCGGGCCGTGATGGCCCCCGTGTTGGCGGTGGTGTTGTTTGCGGCTTTTTCCCCGGCGCGCGCTCAGGCCACTGCCGAAGCTCCGGTCTCGTCGAGTTTTTCGTCGAGCCTTTCTCTGGCCGGATTCGGCGCCGATGCCACTGGGTTAGGTGCTGGGATGGGAGCTCCCGGCGCGCCCATCGCGTGGCGCGCTCCCGAGAACGCGATGTTCTACGACAAGCCCCTCATGGTGAAGCAGTACGGCTACGGCGTGCTCACCAGCGTGGTGGCCGGCTCGCTGCTGTTCTACATCGGCAACGCCTTCGAGGGCGCCATTTTCGGCAGTGACTCCCACAAGGGCTACCTCAGCTTCACCGGCATTCGCTATGAGCACAAGCGCGGCCCCTTTTGGGGCGGTGGCGCGGGCGTCATGATCGGTAGCGCTCTCACGGTGTTCTTCGTGGGCGACACCGACGAGGAGCAAGGCAGCGTGTGGGCCACGCTCGTGGGCGGCGCCCTCACATCCGCCGCGGCCTTCGCGCTCGCCGACGCTGCGGGCGTGCAGGAAGAGCGCGGCATGCTGGCCTTCGTCCCGCTGCTGGCGCTCCCGCCCGTGGGCGCGGTCGGCGGCTATCACGTCTCCCGCTGGTTCAACGATCGCAAGCGCCGCCGCATCACCGAGCCCGGCGCGTGGAACACCGAGCGCGCGCCCGGTCCCGTGCTGCACGGCCCCCGCCTCGGGTTCGCTCCCGGGGAAGACGGCATGGGCTGGCGCCTCGACGCGCTTCGCCTGACTTTCTGATCCAGCACGTGCGAGTCCGCATCATGCGCGCCTTTTTACTTCGCCACCGCACCGGGATCCTGCCCTTGATTGCGGCGCTTGCAGTCATGGCAGCCGGGCTGGCGGCCATGGGGGCGGCGCTTCCGCCCGCCTCGCCCGAGCGCGACGCCGCCATCGCGCGGCTCGAGGCGCGCAGCTTGTTCACCTGGCACTATGCGCCGCCCGCGCTCGACGACGCGTTCTCGCGCCGCGTCTTCGATCTCTACCTGAAGCGCCTCGATCCCCAGAAGCGCTTCCTGCTGCGCTCCGACGTGGACTCGCTGGCCCGCTACCGCGACCGTCTCGACGATTTGCTGCGCGCGGGCTCCGGCCTCGACCTGGCCTTCGCCGATGCGGCCAACGCCCTGCTCGACCGGCGCGTCGCCGAGTCCCGCCAGCTCGCCCGCGAGCTGATCCGCGCGGGGCTCGACCTCGACGCGCCGGACTCGATCGCCACCGACGCCCGCAAGTACGCGTGGCCCGCCGATACCCGCGAGCGACGCAAGCACTGGACGCGCCTCCTCAAGCTGCAACTGCTCGCGCGCCTCGAGGGCCGCGAGGCCGACGGTGAGGACGGTGAGGGTGGCGATGAGGGCAAGAACGCGCCCCGCGCCTTCGTTCGCCCGGACAGCGCGGCGCTCGCCCAGGCCCGCGCCTACGTCGAGCGCACGTTGGAGCGCAACTTCACACGCATGGCCCGCGAGGATCGCTCCGAGCGCGCCGCGGGCTATCTCGCGGCCGTGGCGGCGGCGTTCGATCCGCACACGGCCTACCTCAAGCCCGAGGGGCGCGAGGAGTTCAACATGCAGATGAGCGGCACGCTGGAGGGCATCGGCGCGACCTTGCGCGAAGACGATGGCTATATCCGCGTGGTGGCCATCATTCCCGGCAGCGCCTCGTGGCGGCAGCGCGAGCTCAAGGCCGAGGACAAGATCCTCAAGGTGGCGCAGGGCGCCGACGAGCCCGTGGATCTCGCCGACGCCAGCGTGCAGGAGGCCGTGCGCCTGATCCGCGGTCCCAAGGGCACCGAGGTGCGCCTCACCGTGCGAAAGCCCGACGGACAGACCAAGGTCATCTCCATCGTCCGCGACGTGGTGGTGGTCGATGAGACTTATGCCAAGTCCGCGGTGCTGCAGGCGCCCGGCTCCGCGCTCAAGGTGGGGTATATCTCGCTGCCTTCCTTTTACCACGACTTCCAGAATCCCCGCGGACGCAGCAGCGCCGGCGACGTGCGCCGCGAACTGGAGCGCCTCAAGGCGCAGGGCGCCGAGGCCATGGTCCTCGATCTGCGCGGCAACGGGGGAGGGTCGCTGGACGATGCGGTGAAGATGGCCGGGCTTTTTCTGCCGTGGGGTCCCATGGTGCAGGTGAAGGATCGCCAGGGCGCCACCAACGTGCTGGAGGACATGGATCCTTCCGTCACCTTCGACGGGCCGCTGGTGGTCCTGATCAGCACATTCAGCGCCTCGGCCTCGGAAATTCTCGCGGCGGCCATGCAGGATTACGGCCGCGCCGTGATCGTCGGCACCGACACCAGCTTCGGCAAGGGTACCGTGCAGACCTTGTTCGATCTCGACAACCTCGCCTCACCGGCCGAGGCGTCCCACAAGCCGCTGGGCACCGTCAAGCTCACCATCCAGAAGTTCTACCGCGTCAACGGCGGCTCGACCCAGTTCCAGGGCGTGGTGCCCGACGTGCTCATCCCCGACGCCTATACTCCGCTCGACGTGGGTGAAAAGAGCCAGGACTACGCGCTGCCCTGGGATGCGGCCCGTCCCGCGCGCATCCAGCGCTGGTTCGATCCGCCGCCGCTCGCGGACCTGCAAGCCAAAAGCCGCGCACGCGTGGCGAAGAGCGCGTACTTCAAGCGCCTGAACGCCACCCTCAAGGCGCGGCAGGCCCGCAGCGAGAGCGAGCGGGTGCAGCTTTCCTTCGATCGCTACTTCGCCGAACGCGCGCGCGGGCGCGCCGAGGGAGACTCGCTCGAAGCCTTGCTGAAGCAGGCGAGCGGACTGACCGCGTTGCCGCTTCCGCATCTCAATCCCGCGCTGGCCAACGATTCCGTGGAACTGGCCAAGGTCAAGGATTGGAAGGACCAACTCGCCAAGGACTTCTACCTGCGCGAGGCGGTGGATGTGGTCGGCGATTGGGCGGGGGCGGGGAAGTAGCAGTTAGCTATTAGCCATTAGCCATTAGCCTTTAGCGATCCCTGCAGGCGAAGCTTTCCGTAGGACCAGTTGTATTGTTCGGGAGTCCGCGTCAGGGCCTGTTCCATAAGCCGCGCGATTTCAGGCTTTAACGAATTCGCGTCGAGCGGGTCGTAACGAAAGACGATTCGATTCTCCTGTTCCCAGCGTGTTGAGACGGCAAGGAAGACGGGTTTTCGGGACACGAGCCATTCGATGAGGCGTGTCGGCCACGGTATTCGAATCGCGTCGTTTCGCAGCGACAGCCAATTCTCCGCGTCTCCCGGAACCTGATCGATCATCGCGGCGAGAATGCAGCCCGAGCGCGCCCAATCGCGCAAGGCGGTCCTATCGCCGGGCCGGATGACGGTCGTTCCGCGTGATTCCCGACCCCGCGTCATCCAGTCGCTGAGTGCGGGTGAAAAGGCGGCGGCGGTCATGAGGTAGAGGGGACGATCCGAAGTTTCGGCGGGGATGCGGTGGAGCAACTCCACCGGGCCTTGGTGCCAGCCGAGCAACACCACGGGAACCCCCGACGCCAGGGCGGCCCGCAGTGCGTCCCCCCCTTCGACAATGGTTTCACACCCATCGGGAACCTTCAACGCGTGCTTCACCGACAGCAGGGCGAGCCGCAGGCGCATGCGGTAATACGCGAACGCGGAGACGGGCGGGTGAAGCTTCGACAGCCGTTCCCGTGTCCGGACGCGGAAGGGGATGTAAACAGGAAGAAACATCGTCCCAAGGGCTATCGTCACGGAAGCCGGGAGTCTCCCCAGCACGTTCAACAGGAAAATCGCGAGATGTCCCGCCGCAGCCCGAATCATGTTTTCAATCGTACTCGAACTTGAACTCGTACTCTTACTCGGCAGTTATGATGTTTTCGAGTTCGAGTTCGAGTAGGACGTACGCAATGTGATTATGCCCAAAGCAAATTGCGGGCGGGGTCGCGATGAAACGAGTTGGCGGTCAGGCCTTCCCCGGCGTAAGAGGTCAGGGGGGACACTTCCACGTCGATGCCCTGAAGGGTTTCTGCGGAGAGGCCCGCCTGCACAGCCCAGCGCGCATGCAGGTCGAGGATCATGCGGCGCGCGCTGGCGGGGCTGTCGGCACCGTCGCGGTTTTTCACCGGGGCGAACTCCTCCGCGCGCGCGACGTCGATCACCGCCATGCCCGGGGCGCGGGGAAACAGGTCGAACATGAACAGTTCGAATTTGTACGCATTGGGTGCGGCGGGGGCGACGGGATTTCCGCCCTCGTCCACATGCGGGATTTTCTTGTGCGCCACATGCCACGGCAGGGCCGCGTCGGCGTTCTCCTCGAGGAAGTCGCGCCGGAACAGGTGGACGGCGATGTTGGCGGAGCCGTAGAGCAGGCCCGCGTGGTCGCGTTCGGCGCACATTTCCGGGCTCATCTCGCTGTATTCGATCACGGAGGGCCGTCCGTCGCGGAGGCAGAAGACGCCCACGCGCTCTTCGGGAGAAGCCTTGGCCACGGCCTTGCTCGCGGCGGGCAGCCCTGAGCCGAGCGCGTAGCCGAGGAACTCCGGGTCGCAGACGCGCACCAGCGCATTGTCGACGCTGTAGAAGAACAGCCAGTCCACGCCGCGCTTTCGCATGTCGTCGAGCGCGCCGGAAGCCTTGAGCGCGGGAAAGCAGCCGCCGTTGCCGTTGGGGCCGAGCGAGACGCGGCCTTTTTCGGCGAGCAAGATCTTTCCGTCCGCGTCCGTGAGCGGGAACTCGGCTTGCGGGAAGAACATCACCTGATCGGGCGCGAGTCCGAAGTTCCCGTGCGCGGCGAAGAACCCGGTGGTCGCGGCGTGGTTCTCGCGGCTGGTCATGATGTACCACGGCACGGGGCGGCCGCAGAGCTCGCCGAGGCGACGCAAGCGCTCGGCCTGAAGCTGGAACAGTGACTTTCCGGAGGGCAGCCCGATGTCGAACACGCCCTTGGGGCCGTCGTGGCCGAGGCGCGTGCCCTGCCCACCCGCGACGAGGAACGCGGCGCATTTGCCCTCGGCGAGCGCCTTCATTCCCGCCTGACGAAAGGCCTCGCGATCGCGGGCGGCCGGAGACTCACCGCGCAGCGGCGCGATGCGTGCCGCTTCTCCCGGGGGCACGGGATGGGTGACGAGTTCCCGGTGCAGTTTCGCGACCAGCGGAAAATCGATCGACTCGATCTCGGCGAGCAGGGACGCCTTCCCGGCATCGTCCAGTTCGTCCCAAAAGCGCAGCAGGTGGGATTGGCCGTGGCGGGAGAGCAATGCGGAGGCGGATTCGAGCGTCATGCGTGATTCAGTTTTTGGTTGTTGGTTGTTCGAAAGCGCACCCAATAAGATCGGTCTGATCGCCCCACCTTTTTCTCCAACAACCAACAACTAACAACTAACAACCCTTTCTCAATCAGCACCCCCATCTTCGTTCACCTCAACTTGAAGAACACCAGCAGTCCCAGAATCAACGCGAGGATCGAGACCAGATGGAAGCGCCACACCAGCTTGGAGTTCAGCGCCTGCATGGTGGGAAAGCGATCTTTCCACTTGAACTGGTAGTGGTGGTGCAGCGGCGCGCGCAGGAAGATGCGGCGACCCTGTTTTTCGGGCGAGAGATTCTTCGTGATCTTGAAGCCGCTGATTTGCAGCACGACGGAAGCCATTTCGAGCACCAGCACCAAGCCCACCAGCGGCAGGAAGAACTCGATCTTGAGCAGCACGAACATGACGCCCACCGCGCCCCCGAGGCCGATGGCGCCCGCGTCGCCCATGTAGATCTCGGCGGGAGGGCTGTTGTACCACAGGTAGGCGAGCAGGCTGCCGACCATCGCCGCGCAAATGGGCGCCAGTTCGTCACCGCCGGGAAGGTGGGGAATGAGGAAGTACTTGGCGAAGATGGCGTTGCCCGAGATGTAGGCCACGATGCCCGCAAAGAGCGCGGTGGTGATGAGAGGCACGCTCACCAGCGAGTCCATGCCGTCGGTGAAATTGGCCCCGTTGGCCGTGGAGGCGATCACAAGGCAGATGAGCGCGATGAAGGCCCAGTTGGGAAGATGGGGGAACCACAGTTCCGGCTTGATGAAGGGCACGGTCACGTGACCGGAGAGGCCGGGGATGAGCTTGTACGCGAACACCGCCACGAGGAGGGAGAAAAGGAAATAGAGGAAAAGGCGCAGCCGGGCGGAAATTCCGTCGGCCTTGTCCTGGTAATCGGCGCGGGTGATCTTGCCCAAGGCCACCAGGCGCTTGTTGCGGACCTTCATCAAGTCGTCCACGCCGCCAATGGCCGCATAGGCCGTGAGGATGACCAGTGTCGAAATCGAATAAGCGTTCCAGCGCGAGAAGATGAGGCCGCCCGCGATGACGGCGAGCACGACCAGCATGCCGCCGAGGATGGGCGGGGGCGCGGCCTTGCCCTGCTCGAAGTCGGACGTGGCGTCCACGCGGCGCAGGAAGGCAAGGAACGGCGGCATGAGCAGAAGGACGAAGAGGGCGGCGAACAGGGACGCCGCGCCCGCGCGGAAGAGGCGATCCTGAAAGAGCTGGATGCCGGTCCATTGGTATAGGAGGAGGGAAAGCATGTCAGGCTCCTGCTGCGTTTGTTCCGGCGGGCGCGGCGTGCGCCTTTCGGGACTTGGCTTCGGCGTAGAGATCGCGCAGGCTGTCCTCCAGCGAGATCATGGGTTTCCAGCCCGTGAGGGTCATCAACTTTTCGGGCGACCCTGCCAAGAGCGGGATGTCCACCGCGCGTTCGAGTGCGGGGTCGATGCGGATTTCGATGGGGCAACCGGAAAGCTGGATCAGGAATTGCACCAGATCGCGGATGGTCCGCACCTTGCCCGAGCAGATGTTGTAGGCCTCGCCGGCGACGCCCCGCTTCATCAGCAGCGCCACCGCCCGGGCCGTGTCGCGCACGTCAAGGTAGTCGCGCGCCACATCGAGGTTCCCGGTGTAGATGGCGGTTTCGCCGTCATGCAACTCGATGGCCGCGATTTGCGCGGCGGTGGAGGACAGCACGAACTTCTCCGGCTGGCGCGGGCCCGTGACGCTGAACGGGCGCGCCACGACGATTTCCATGCCGTGGGCGAGGTGGAATTGACGCGACAGCAATTCGCACGATGAAATGGCGGTGGCGTAGGGCGTGAGCGGCAGGAACCGGTCGGTTTCCCGGTGCAGCACGTCCATGCGGCCTTTGCCGCCTCCATAGATTTCGGCGGAGGACGCGAACACCACCCGGGCGCGCGGGGCGGCATGCCGCAGGCACTCGAAAAGATTGTACGCTCCGCCCGTGAAAAACGGCAGCAGGGCGGAGGGCTTCATGCCCGGCATGCCCAGCGAGAACTCCTGTGAGACGAGGTGGTACACCTCCTCCGGCTTCCACGAGTTCAGCAACGCGAGCACCTGCTTGTAGTCGGCAAGGTCGCCGGTGGCGTAGGTGACGTGGGGAAGTCGGGCGTCGTCGGGAACCGGGGAGGCGGACAAGGCGACGATGGCCCTGCCGTCGTGGGGGAGCAGATTGAGCAGGTGGTATCCCAGCGCGCTGTCGCAGCCGGCGACCAGAATGCTCATGCGTCGCTCCCCTGAAGCTCGGGCTCCGGTCCCACCACCGATTCGAAGGCGGCCAGCACGTCGGCCTTGGGCGGATTGACGACCGTCACCACTTCGCCGATGCGGCAGGGGAGGATGAACACGCGTCGTTCGGCATCGGCCTTTTTGTCGCGGCCCGTGGCCTGCCACGCCTTCTCCGCGTCGAAGACGCCCTTGAACCGCCGGGGCATCTCCAAAACGTCGAGAAGGGCGTTGTGCCGCGCCTCGTCCTCCGGAGAAAGCATGCCCATCCGCACCGCCAGACGCGCGGCGCAGCGCATGCCCAGCGCCACGGCCAAACCGTGGGGAAGGTCGCGGTAACCCGCGAGGTACTCGAAGGCGTGCCCGAAGGTGTGGCCGTAGTTCAGGATGGCGCGACCGCCTTCGGTCAACTCCCGTTCGTCGTTCCCCACGACCGCGGCCTTGATGGCGCAGGAGGTGCGGATGACGTGCGAGAGCGCGGCGGGCTCTTGCGCCAGCACGGCGGCGGCGTTCTTCTCCAGAAAATCGAAGAGACCGTCGTCGCGGATCACCGCGTACTTGGCGACCTCCGCCAGCCCGGCGAGATACTCGCCGCGCGGCAACGTGGACAGCGCCGAAAGGCTGATCACCACGGCCTTGGGTTGGTGGAACGCGCCGATGAGGTTTTTGCCCAAGGGGTGGTTTACGCCGGTCTTGCCGCCCACGCTGGAGTCCACCATGGAAAGCAACGTGGTGGGGATTTGCACGAAGTCCACCCCGCGCATGAAGATGGAGGCAGCGAAGCCGGCCATGTCGCCGGTGACGCCGCCGCCCACGGCATACAGCACCGACTTGCGCGAGCAATTCTTGCGCAGCATCCATGTCAGCAGTTTGTGCACCGAGGCGAGGGACTTTTCCTGCTCGCCGCCGCGCCAGTAGAAGGCCGGGGCGTTCCCCAGCGCATGGCGGATGCGTTCGAGCATCGGGCCTTGCGCCGCCTTCACGGGCTGGTCGGACGCGATGACGGCAAAGCGCGAGCAACCCGCCTTTTCAGCGATGGAATCGACGTGGGCCGACAAATCCTCGCCGATGTAAATCGGATAGCGGCGCTCGCCCAGCTCCACCCACAGCGGATCCAATTCCTCCACCTGCAGGCGGTGGATGATGCGGCGCGTCAGGGCGTGGTGGGGCACATCGTCCCCCGACTCGAACCGGAAGTCGGCGAGGTCATACACGGGTTTGCGCTCGGCGAGCATGGCCTTGATCTTCTCCAGCTTGGCCGCGTCGTCGAGCCCGGCCAGCAGCGGGCGCGAGTCTTTCTTGCGGTTCACGCGCTCCAGAATCACCTCGGGACGCGCATAGAGATTGACGAGCACGCCGTGTTTCCGAACCAGTTCAAGCGCGCCGGGAATGAGCAAGGTGCCGCCGCCCAAGGCCGCCACCACCGGGCCGGCCGTGCACACCTCGCGCAAGGCTTCCATCTCCAGGACGCGGAAGGCGGCCTCGCCCTGTTCCTCGAAGATCTCGGGAATGGACTTGCCCGCGCGCTCCTCCACGAGCTTGTCGGTGTCGAAGAATTTCCAGCCCAGCGAGGCGGCCGTGAGCGAGCCGATGCGGCTTTTGCCCGAGGCCATGAAGCCGGTGAGGAAGATGCTGCGCGTGAGGGGAAGCTTCATGACATCGCTCCCGGCTCGCGGAGTTTCATTTCATTGACTTTTTGAAGGCGGATGCCCTCGTAGTAATCCGCGGGCGAGGGATCGACGCCGGTCCACAGGCGGAACGAGGCGATTCCCTGACGGACCAACATTCCGAGGCCGCCCACCGTGGGACATCCGCGCGCGCGCGCGGCGCGCAGCAGCGCGGTCTCCTCGGGGTTGTAAAGAATGTCGTACACGAGTTGTCCTGGCTCCAGAAGCTCCGGGTCCAACGGGCTGGCGGAAATGTCGGGATGCATGCCCACCGGCGTGGTGTTCACCACCACGTCGAAGTCGCGGCGGACGTCGCCGTAGTCGGCGAGCGCGAGCGAGTCCACGGCGCGGCCCGGAGCGGCCGCGCGCACCTCGGCTAGGATCGCGGTGGATTTTTCCGGCGCGCGCGCCACCAGCTCGATGCGCCGCGCGCGCGTCATGAGCGCGAGGGCGAAGGCGATGGTGCGCGCGGAACCCCCGTTGCCCAGAACCGCCACGGACTTGCCGTCGAAGGTGTGACCCGCATCACGGAAGGCCTCGATGAACCCTTCGGGATCGGTGGTGGTGCCGTGCAGCCGACCGTCGCGGTGGACGATCGTGTTCACCGCACCGAGCGTGCGCGAGAGTTCGGACACGGTGTCGCAGAGCGGCACCACCGCCTGCTTGTGCGGCATGGTCACGTTGACGCCGAGGAAGTTCACCGCCTTGAGGGCGGCGAGCACTTTCGGCAGGTTGTCCGATTCCGTTTCGAACGGGAGATACACGAGATCGAGGCCCGCACCTGCGATGCCGGCGTTGTGCATGGCCGGCGAATAGGAATGCGACAGCGGTTTGCCCAGGATGCCGAGCAGCCGGGTGGTTCCGCGTATGGTGGGCACCGAGGGCATGGGAGTGATCAATCCCGCGAAGGTGTGAGGCGCAGGGAGACGATCCCTTCGGCGAAAAGTAACAACGCCGCCACCACGAAGAGCACCGTCCGGAGGCGATAACCCCCGTAGAGTCCCCTCCAATCTTCGTCCGGTTCCAGACGCGCGACGCGATGTCCGGCATCCGCGCCGACGACCTCCCGGAACGCCTTCCAGTCGGGTTCTCGCGCCGGTGGATCCGGCACGCGCACCGCCAGCCACTCCAACGCGCCGTCCCGTTCCACACGGTACAGCCCGGGCAAGTCGAAGGGACCCGCCGTGACGCCGCCCGGCTCGCCGCGCAGACGGGTGAACGGGCTGCCGTCGGGGCGGGTCACGCGCACCTCGCCGTCGCCTCCGTCGCGAGATGCGAGAAACACCAGCGAGTCCGTTTCCGTCCCCCGTGCATCGACCGCATCGGCCCATGCCCGCTCAAGCATGGCCTGATGCATCAGTGCCGCCCAAGGGCCGAGACCGAGCGCGCTCCACGCGGGATCCGAGAGCGACGTGGTCCAAAGCAGGAGTTCGCCGTCGCCGATGAAACGATGAACGAGGAGGGGGGCGCTCTGCGGACCCGAGTTGGAAAGGAGGGTGGCCGTGCCCTTCGAAGCGGTGAATCCGAGTCGTGTTTTCACGGGGCCCGGGCGTCCCCAGCGATCCGCGCGCACACCGAGGCGCGCAAGCGCGCCCGCGTCGGGACGCGCCTCCTCCGCCTCTGCGGTGATGACGGGACCCGTGAGTCTTCCCACGCCCAGGGGCGCGAGCAGGTTGCGATTCCACAATGCGGGATCGGTGCGGCGCCCCGCCTCCAGGATCACCTTGCCACCCGCGCGTAACACGGCGGCCGCGCGCGCGAGCATCGCCGCGTCCAGATCGGGCGGATCGGCGAGATACAACAGATCGCAGCGCGCGGCGGCGGCTTCCGCGGGACGTAGCGCGACGACTTTGAGCCGCTTTCCGCCCGCGCCGAGCGAGGCGAGCGAGGCGAAGGCTTCGCCGGAGCCCACGTGGCACAGCGTCGCGGGCGGCGGCACGCGCCAAGCGACCGCAACCTCGGTGAAGGCGCGCGTCGCCCGCGCGGGATCGCGCGCCGGATCATTTTCGGCAAGCGCAAAGGTGCCCGCCACCCACCCCGCGTCGGGGAGAGGCAGCGCCGTCTCGACGAAGCCGCCGCGCGGTTCGAGCGCACGGGGCGCGCCATCCACGGGGGTGAACAGCGCCGATGCGCCTTCGCGGAGCTCCGCGCGCAAAGTCAGGGCGTCGTCACGAGATCCATTCGCAACCGGTGTGACGGGCGTGACCGGCATGCCGAAAGCATTGAGGCGGTGGGATGCCGCCGTGAAGTCGAGCACGGCGAGACGCGCGCGCGGATGCGATTCCAGCCAAGGTCGCGCGGCGGCGGCGAGGTCGGCGAGATCCTGCGCGCCGAACACGGGCACGAAGGCGTGCGCACCCTCGCCCAGGCCTTGGAACAGGCGCGCCATCGCCTCGGCCGGTCGCCCGAACCGCGCCACGCGCCCTTCCGCGTCGGGAAAGAGCGGCGCGGCCATCGCGCGGCCTTGGGTCAGCGAGTCGAGTCCCGTGCGCAAGGCGCCAAGCCGCGACTCAAGGGTTTCGCCCGCGTCGTCGCGCAGTCCTGCGAAGGCACCGTTGTGTAGCAGCATGCCCGCCGACGCGGGCGGGCTCCACGTGTCTTCGGAGCGCCAAACGGGCCCGGCCGCGCCCAGCAGAAGGCAAAGCAGCGCCAAGGTGCGCAGGATCAACTGCAACCAGTTCTTGAGACGATGCCGCCGCATGGCGCGCCGTAGCGTCTCCCGCACCGGCATCAAGGATGGAAAATCCCGCACCTTCGGCTTGGCGCGACCGAGCAGCTGGATCAGCAGCGGCGCCGCCAGCAGCGGGGCGAGCCAAAGCGCGGCGGGAGTGAGGAGGGAGAACATCAGAAAATCGGAAACATGAAATATGAAAGATGAAAGGGAACGCGCCGTGAGGGCCTATCATCTTTCTTCACGGCAATATCCTCCGCAGCGCGCCGTCCATCGGCTCGTCGGTGCGCACCGTGACGAGGCGCAGGTTCAGGCTCGAGCAGGCGGCGGCCATGCCCAGCGCATGCGCCCGCAGCGCCTCGCGATAGGCGGGCAGCGACTGCGCGGCGGCGACTTCCAGCGTTTCACCCGTCTCCAGATCGCGCAGCACGAAATCGCCGCGCGCGAAGAACTCCTCCTCGTCGCGGCTGCGGAGCTGCACCACGGTGGCGGCGCGGCTCTTGTGGGCGATGCGGCGCAAGCCCGCCTCGACCGCTTCGGGATCCTGCCAGAGATCGGTGAACAGGAAGACGAAGCCCCGCGCCGCCACGCGCGCGGCTTCCTGTGAGAACAGCGCTTCCAGATCGGTCTTTCCGCCCGCCTCCAGCGTTTCCAGTCTGCGCAGCACCTCGCCTGTCGTTTGCGGGCCCGCCGCAGGCGGGAGGTAGGCTTCGAGCGTGGCCGCGCCATGGGCCAGCGACACCGCGTCGCGCTGGCGCTCGGCGAGCAAAGCGACCGCCGCCGCGAGCACGCGCGCCGCATCCAGTTTGGAGAAGGTGTCTCGCTCCCCGCGATATCCCATCGAGGCGGAGGTGTCCACGAGTAGATGAACGGCGGTATTGGTCTCGTCGCGGTATTGGCGCGTCACCAGTTGCCCACGTCGTGCATAAGCGCGCCAGTCGAGGCGGCGGATGTCGTCTCCGGGCACATAGCCCTTGTACTGCGCGAACTCGGAGGAGTATCCGTGGAACGGGGATCGATGCACGCCCGCCAGCGCGCCCTCCAGCACGGCCTTCGCCCGGATCCGCAGGCCGAGGATGCGGGAGAGGAACGCGGGGGTGAGGGTGGCGCGGGGTTGCATGGATGGCGATTGGGCACCGTAGGGGCAAATAATTATTTGCCCCTACAATCCATCCTTGGAAAAGGTGCCCGCATCGACCACGTTCTCCGCTTCCCTCGCCGCGGCATCGCACGCTTCCCGCAGTCGTTCGCGCAGCGGCTCCATGCCGAGGCGTTTTTCCGCCGACACGAATACCGCTTCCGGATTCTGGGCTTGCAGGGCCTCGAGCCGCTCCGGATCGAGCAAGTCGATTTTATTGAACACGATAAGACGGGGGGTCTCGGTGATGCCCAGCTCCGTCAGGATGCGCGCCGTGATCTCCATCTGCTCCTCGAAGTCGGAGGACGAGGCGTCCACGACATGGAGGATGTAAGTGGCTTGCGCCGCCGCGCTGAGTGTGCTCTTGAACGAGGACACCAGTCCGTGCGGCAACTTGCGGATGAACCCGACCGTGTCGGACAGCACGGCCTTGCGCGGGCCGCCGAGCCAAAGCTGGCGCGTGGTCGGGTCGAGCGTCGCGAAAAGCCGGTCGGCGGCTTCCACGCCCGCTTGGGTCAGGGCGTTCATGAGCGTGGACTTGCCCGCGTTGGTGTAGCCCACGAGCGCGGCGTGGAAGGTCGGGCGGCGGCGGTCGCGCTGCGCCGTGCGGACGCCCTCGAGTTTCTCGAGCTTTTTCTTGAGGTCGGCGATGCGCTTGCGGATGGCGCGCCGGTCGGTTTCGAGCTGGGTCTCGCCGGGGCCGCGCATGCCGATGCCCACACCGCCCGCTTGACGCGAAAGGTGGGTCCAGGCGCGCGTGAGGCGCGGCAACATGTACTCGAGCTGGGCCACCTCGACCTGAATGCGGGATTCCGCCGTACGGGCGTGCTTGGCGAAGATGTCGAGGATGAGGCCGCTGCGATCAAGGATCTTCGCCTTGATCAGGCTTTCCAGATTCTTCACCTGCGAGCCCGTGAGGTCCTCGTCGAACAGGACGAGCTCGGCCCCGTGTTCCTCGACCAGCGCGGCGACTTCCTTCGCCTTGCCCGCGCCGATCAAGGTGGAGGGGTCGAACGCGGGCCTGCGCTGGAGCATTTCGCCCACGATTTGGGCCCCGGCGGTGTCGGCGAGGCGGCCCAGTTCGGCGAGATGCTCACGGGCTTGGCGCGCGGTGACATCGCGCGTGGCCACGCCGACCAGCACGGCCTTCTCGGGCCCTTTATGAAGGGGAGGTTTGCCCATGGGGAGAAGATAGAAGGGGGGAGAAAAGAAACAAGGCAGTACAACAGTACAACCGTACCACAATAGGCACAGGGAGGGCGTTTATTGTTGTACGGCTGTACTGTCCGCTGTTTTCATCACTCCCACTCGATGGTCCCGGGGGGTTTGTGGGTGACGTCGTAGAGCAGCGCGCCCGCGCCCAGCGCTCGCAGTTCGGCCCACAGCGCGTCGAGCACGGCGAAGGGCAGTTCGGCGAAGCGGGCCGTCATGGCCTCGCTGGAGGATACCGGGCGCAGCACGAATACCGGGCCGTCGCCCTTGGTCAGCGGCAGCAGCACCACCGGCATCTGCCAGACGGCGGCGTAGAGATTCGCCTTCTGCAGCGCGGCGGTGCACAGCGCGTCGGCTTCGCGCAACAGGTCGAGGTTTACGCGGTCGCATTGGCGCGCGACGGGCCGGTATTCACCCTCCACCGCGTGGGTTTCCAGCACGATGCGGTTGGCCGCACGCACGCGATTCAGCACGAGGATGGCGGTTTCGTCGGCGAGCTTCCAGTCCCGGGTTCCCCGCACGAGTCCCGGATGCGCATAGGTGCGGGCGTCGCCCTGGACGCCCACGCTCTTGATGGGCAAAATCTCCCCGGTCAGTCCACGCGCACCGAGAATCTCCGAAAGGGCCGCCGCGTCGGCGGGTGCTGCCGGATCGCCATGACCGTCGGAACAGAGCAGTCGCACACCCAACCCGGGGCCGGGAAACGGATGACGGTCGAGCAGCGGGTCGGGAATCTCGAGGCGGCGGCCCAGCTCGCGCACCTCGTCCTTGTAAAGCTCCGCCAGTGGCTCCACCACCATCCCCTTGGCCATGAGGTCGAGAATGCCCTGCACGCGGTTGTGGTGCGTCTTGATCACCGCGGCGTGCGCCGTGCCCCCGCTCTCGATGGTGTCGGGGTAGATGGTGCCCTGCGCGAGCATCCACTCCTCGGGATTCAGGTCCAGTTCGGCGATGGCCGCGTCCTTCACGTGCAGGAAGGTCTCGCCGATGCTCTTGCGCTTGGTTTCCGGTTCCACCACGCCGCGCAGGTTGCCGAGGAAGGTGTCGGTCGCGTCCTTGATCTTCAAGTTGTCGAATCCCTGCGCGTGCATGAACGCCAAAACGTCGGCGCTTTCGCCCTTGCGCATCAGCCCGTTGTCGATGTGCAGGCCCAGCACGCGGTCCGGGCCGAGCGCGCGGTTCAGGAGCTCGAAGGCCACCGTGGAATCCACGCCGCCGCTCACCAGCAGGAACACCTTTTTGTCCGCGCACTGCTTGCGGATCTGCTCCTGCAACGATTGCACGTAACTGTCCATGTTCCAATCGAACGCGCAGCCGCACAGCTTGAGGAAGTTGCGGAGGATCACGTCTCCCTGAACGGAGTGCGTCACCTCGGGATGGAATTGCAGTCCATAGAATTTGCGGGTGTCGTCCGCCACGGCGGCGTTCACGCAGTCGTCGGTGGAGCCGATGGTGCGGAAGCCTTCTGCGAAGCGTTTGACCTCGTCGCCGTGGCTCATCCACATCACGGAATTTGGGGAGATGTCGCTCAGCAGCGGATGCGCCTGCGGATGCAGCGCGGCCGGGCCGAACTCATGCACGAGGCCGCGTTTGACCTCGCCGCCGAGCAGATGGTTCATCAGTTGATGGCCGTAGCAGATGCCCAGCACGGGCAAGCCGAGCGCGAAAATGCCGACGTCGCAGGCGGGGGAGTCCGGCGCGTACACCGAGGATGGTCCGCCCGAGAGAATGATGCCCTTGTAGTCCTTGAAGGCCTCGGGTTTCGCGTGCGAAGGCACGACTTCCGAGTAGACGCCAAGCTGGCGAATCCGGCGGGCGATGAGGTGCGTGTACTGTCCGCCGAAGTCGACGACCGCGATTTTTTCCATGGGGTGGAAAGGTAGCTTCCCGGGCCGATCCCTGTTGGTTCGGGACTCCCCGAATTCAACTCGTTGGATGGTTCGGGAGCGCCGTGATGACAAGGCTTCGGAGGGTTGACGAGCCCCCGTGTGGACGGCTCTTGTCCCTTGGGGGAATGCTCGGGAGGCGTTCTCCCGAACCATCCAGGGGAAGGCTGACGAAGAATCCCGAACCCTCCACCGAGATGATGCGGAAGCGCCCCCCTCTTACTCCAACGTCTTCGCCATCTCCACCAGCGTCTTGAGCCCGAATCCCGTCGCGCCCGACTTGACGTATTTCCACGGCGACGTGACGAAGGCCGTGCCCGCGATGTCCCAGTGGGCCCATTTCGCGCCTTCCGGCACGAACTCCTGCAAGAATAGGCCCGCCGTGATGGCCCCGGCCTCGCCCTTGCTCGTCACGTTCTTCATGTCGGCGGCCGGATCGTCCATCCACTCGCGGTACTCGGCCTCAAGCGGCAACTCCCAGAATTTCTCGCCGCGCGCGGCGCCCAACTTCCGGATGCGCGTCGCGAATCCCGCGTCGTTGGCCATCAGCGCCGTCATCGCGGGGCCGAGTGCCCGCACCGCCGCGCCCGTCAGCGTGGCGAGATCGACGATGTGCGTGGCGCCGAGCGTTCCCGCCTCGAACAGGCCGTCGGAAAGCGCCAGACGACCCTCCGCGTCGGTGTTGTCCACCATCACGGTCTTGCCGTTGCGGGCCTTGAAGATGTCGCCGGGCAGCACCGCGGCGTTGCCGGGGCGGTTTTCCGCCAGGCACAGCACCGCGCTCACGTTCACGCGCAGGCCGAGCTCCGCGATGGCGCAGATGGCCGCCAGCGTGGTCGCCGCGCCGGCCATGTCGCATTTCATCTCCCACATCGCCGAGGAAGGCTTGAGGCTGATGCCGCCGGTGTCGAAGGTGATGCCCTTGCCCACGATGCACAGCTTGGGCGCGTTCTTTGCGGACTTCGGCGCGCCGCGGTATTCGAGCGTGACCATGCGCGGCGGGCGATCGGAGCCCTTGCCGACGGTCCACAGCCCGTGGAAGCCTTCCGCCTGCAGTTGTTTTTCGTCGCGCACTTTCATGGTGAGCCCGTGCTTCTTCGCGAGCTTCACGGCGGCGGTTGCCAGCGCAACCGGGTCGAGATCGGAGCCGGGCGTGTTCACCCAGTCGCGCAGGTTCTTCATGTGCGCAAACGTCACGAGGGTTTCGGAGAGGAGGGCTTCCGCCGCTTTCTTCTCCGAGGGCTTCACGCGGATGACGGCTTCCGTCGGGGTGTCCTTCGCGGGCGGATTCTTCGGGCTCTTGTACGCGTCGAAGCGGTAGTCGGCGTAGAGCAGGCCCTCGACCGCCGCGCGCACGTCGTCCAGCGAAGCCTTGTCGAGCAGAAGCGTGACGCGCGGCAGGGCGCGGGCCTTGGCGTAGTCCAAGGCCGCGCCTGCGGCGATGCGAACCCGCTCGCCGCGGTCGAGGCCCTTGCGGGCCGGGAGTTGCGCCGCCACCAGGCGGCGCTCGCCCTGCCGGAACACCTCGGACTCGGCCGAAATCGTCTTCTCGTCCTGCGCGGCCCAAAGCGCGCCCACGGAGGAGCCCCAAAGAGCGGTGTCATCCGGGGAGAGCCCCCCTAAACTTTTCTTGCCTTCGGCCCACAGGACCTGGAAGACGGGATTTTTGGCGGATTTATCGGAGGTTTCGAGGGTGATGCGCATGAGGGAGAAGGTAGTAGGGGTGGAGGGGAGGAGGTAGGGGGGCGTAAGCAGGTAAGAGGTAAAAGAGAGGAGTAGGTGGCGGTGTTCAGTGATCTGTGGTCAGCAATCCGGAATGCCTGATGGACGCACTGTTCCTGAAAGCTGAAGTCCGATCGCTGACGGCTTTTCACGAATCTCGTTACCCAAGACGGACGGGATTTTCTCATCTTCGATTGGCTCTCTATTTGCTTCATATTGCTTAACAGTGACCAAAAAGGCGCAAAATACCGGATCCAAAATGACAAATTCGGAAATAAATGCGCTATTGTTAACATTAAGTGACAAATAGGGGGTCGGGATGAAAGATTTTATGGTGCATCAGGCCAGAACACTGGCCGCCCTGACCGAAATCAGCAAGCTGTTCAGTTCGTCCCTCGACTACACCGAAGTGGCGAAACAGTGCCTCTACCTTCTGTCTGACATCCTCGATCTGGAGCGGGGCACGCTGCTCATGCCCACGCCCGATCGCAAGTATCTCGCGATTCGCGCCAGCGTGGGGTTCAGCCCCGAGGAAATCCGGGAGTCGGTGTACTCCATCGACAAGGCCTTCGTCGGCAAGGTGTACAGCTCCGGCATGCCGATGGCATTGCCCGACGCCGAGGACGTCGAGGGCGTGCCCACGCCCCGTCAGGGCAATGAGGAATTCAACCTGTACCGCATCGGATTCATCGCGGTGCCGGTGACGCTCGACGGTCGGCCCGTGGGCGTGCTCACGGCGCATCGCACCTCGCATTCCACCACCATGGTGGACGAGGACATCAAGGTGATGAAGATCGTCGCCTCGCTGCTCTCGCAGACCCTGCGCATCGCCGAGATGATTCGCGAGGAGAACAGCCGCTTGGTGCAGGAGAACAAGGAACTGCACCTTGAGCTGGAGGAGCGTTACAATCCCGACAACATGATCGCCGACTCCTCGGCGATGGCCAAGACCTTGGAGATGGTGCGCCGCGTGGCCGGCACCGACGCCACCGTGCTGCTGCGCGGCGAGAGCGGCACGGGCAAATCGCTGCTGGCGCGCAGCATCCACTTCTCGAGCCCGCGCAAGCGCGCGCCGTTTGTGATCGTCAACTGCGCCTCATTGCCGGCCACGCTGATCGAAAGCGAGCTCTTCGGGCACGAGAAGGGCGCGTTTACGGGAGCGTTCGCGCAGCGGACCGGCCGCTTCGAGGCCGCCGACGGCGGCACGCTCTTCCTCGACGAGATCGGCGAGCTTCCGATGGAGACGCAGGCCAAGCTCCTGCGCGTGATTCAGGACGGCACCTTCGAGCGCGTGGGTTCATCGAAGACGCTCACGGTGAACGTGCGTCTCATCTGCGCCACCAACGCCAATCTGGAGGAGGCCATCCGCGATCGCCAGTTCCGTGAGGATCTGTACTATCGCCTGATGGTGGTGCCCGTGCAGGTGCCGCCGCTGCGCACGCGCCGCGAGGATATCCTGCCGCTCTGCAACTATTTCCTCAAGAAGTTCACCGCCAAGTACGGCAAGCGGGTGTCCATCTCGCGCGAGGTGATGGAGTTCCTCGAGGGATACACCTGGCCCGGCAACGTGCGCGAGTTGGAGAACACCATCGAACGGACCGTGGTGCTGGCGGGCGGGGAGACGCTCACGCCCAAGGACATCCCCATTCTGGAAACGCTTGTGGCAGTCCCGGCGGTTCCGGTGACGGCGGCTCAGGTCGCGGCTCCCGCGCCCGAGCCGGCCCCCGCTCCGGGCATCGTGACCTTCGGGCCCATGCAAGGGCGCGCACGCGAACGCCAGCCTTACGAGCGCGTGCCGCTGCGCGAGAAGGATATCCGCGAGGCGATGCACAACGCAGGCGGCATCCAGACGCATGCGGCACGCATGTTGGGGGTTTCGCTTCGTCAGCTCCGCTACGCGTTGGGGCGCTTCGAGATCAAGGCGACGGAGTTCAAGTATTGACGGAGAGGGACAGCGCAGCAGCACAACATCACAACAACAATACAACAGTACAGCGGGACAACAATAAACGTGAGGTGAGTTAAAGCGGAGTTTTATTGCTGTACTGTTGTACTGCTGTACGGCTATATCGTTTGACTCTGTGTTCTGTTGTTGTGATGCCGTGCTGTTGTGCTGTCTTCAGCCTCGCCGGTTCTTCGGCACGTAACCCGACTTTTTCGGCTTTGCCTTGGGTCGCGATTTCCGCTCCCCGCTTGCCGCTCCCGTCTCTTCCTCGTCCACCGCATCCACCTTGACCTTCTTGCGGTTGAGGATGCCGTATTTGTCGGGGATGAGCACGACCAGCATTTCAAGATTGTTGGTGCCGGGGAACATGTCGAACGGCATGGCCTTGGCCACCATGTAGCCCTGCCGCCGCCAGCGATCCACTTCGGCGGGCATGACGTTCATGTCGCAGAACAGGTAAGCGACACGGCGGGGCTTGCGCGACGCGAGCAAGGGGATGACGCCGGGCGCGGTGCCTTGGCGCGGCGGGTCAAGCAGCAGGATCTCGGGCGTTTCGTCGGGAGGAGGCAAGAGGCGCAGCAGCGACTTGGCGTCGATGCGTCCGGCCATGAAACGGGTGTTGCGCTGGCGAAGCGCGCCCGCGGAGCGATTGGCCGCGTCGATGGAAATCGGCGATCCCTCGATGCCGCTGGCCTGTGCGCACATGGCGGCGGCGGGCAAGGTGAACAGGCCGCAGCCGCAATAAAGGTCGATCAGGCGATCGGTCTTCAGCGGTTTGAGCGCGTTGATCACCTCGTCGATGAGGCGGGGCAGGATGGAGAGGTTCACCTGGAAGAACCCGGTGGGGTGCAGGAGGTAGCGGCGGTTCGAAACGGTCACGGGCAGGAACTCGGGGCCGAACAGCGTTTTGACGCGGAAGGCGCCCTCCGAGACGCGCGACTCGATGTAGTAGTCGGAGCGTGTCTTGTCGAAGAAGACGTGCGCGGCCT
>JAUKPQ010058978.1:0-20648 GCA_032273045.1 Chloridella minuta | reverse complement strand
TAAAGCCGGATAATTTAATTCGACGTTGTTTATATCCTGTTGTGATGTCATAACTGGTATCATTAAACATTGTAAAATTGTTAAGAACCATTGCATGTTCTTTTTGTACAGAATTTAATGTTGCAAAGAATAGACCTTCATTACGATCAGTAGTTTTAATAGTACATACTGTATCGTCTCTAGCCATTGTGAATTTATCAATAGGATACGATTTGCCGTCAGCCTTTAATAAACTATATTCATATTTTCCTGTAGAGATATTGTCTACTACAGAATTTGGAAAATTATATTTTATTTGATTTGAAAACGGTGATAGCGTAATTAAATTACCATTGGCCCAATTTTGGGTTGTCCAATATAAGAATTCTTTTCCGGTAAATTTCCAATTTAGAATTTCATTAAGGTCAGAACTAAATTCATCAAATACAAATCCCTGAGTTTCAAGGTATGCTCCATATCCTACTATTATATCATAGACTTCTTGTACAGTTGAAAATTCAGACCCGTAAGTAATTTGTGTTACAGAAGTTTCAAATCTAGAAGGAATTTGAGCAGTTGCTCCGCCTTTCATAGGAAGAGACGGTAGGCTTTGAAATAAAGTAGTGTCAAACGTAGCACTTGCATTGTGCCCTATCTTGACTCTATAAAATTTATTATTATATCTTACAAGTTGACCTTGTTTATAATATCGACCAGTTACTGATTCTGTTGATGTTGCATCAACGGTACTCAATCCCTTGTTGCCGTTATTAACAATGTTTGACCATTCAGAGAATTCTTCAGAGACGCCGCCTACTTTAACAACACCAGACGACATTGAAGGGATTGGGCGCAATATCTCAAAATAAGGATTTGCTACATCGTAACCTTTAATTACAAAATTGCCATTAGATCGCTGAACAATAACTCCAGAAATTCTGGCAGTTTTAATTGGATTGCTTACATTTAATATTAAAGAATAATCTTCTGATGGAAGAACAACTCCCGGACTAGTAGAAGTAGGATCAATCGAATCAATAGTGATTTGTAATTTGTCTTTGCTAACAAAGCCACCTAATTTATGGAAAAGATTAACATCAATATAATTAAGATCTTGGCGCAATGTCGAAATATAATTCCGATCTTTTTGTTTACCCTTTTCAGCAACATATACGCCAAATCCTGCAATTTGATTATTATCTTCACCATCTATTAATAATTTTGTTGGGCTTAGATATAAGTCATCATTTTTGTACGTAATTTGTCCTGCGGCATTAATGGACGTTCTGCTAACGTCATATAGGCTAGAACAAAATGTAGTAGGATCTAACAAGGCGGCAGCAGCACAAATTGCAAATGGAGCGTGGCTGCTAGACTGCCATGCATTTTCAGCAGGTCCTCTATCACCAAATTTCCAATTCTCTTGTTTATTTTGATATGAGTTATCAGATACTAAAAATTCTGAAGGGCTACGCAAGTTACCATATATGTCAACAGGGATGATAGATAATAAGTTAGGTCTTGCATATGCTGATAGATATACATCGTTACCTCTCACATACCCGTCTCTTAAATCAGTCCAAAGTTTAGTATTAGTTGATCTGTAAGGAGCATTACCGTATTCAGTAGACCACCAATCTGGTTTTATTTTTAAGCCCAACATTTCCCACGGAGCATAGTTAGGAAGGAGGGTATCATAAAAATGTATGTAGATATTTTTCCAATTACCGCGTACTTCATTATTAAAAACACTGTCAATACTGCCAACATAATTCCATGTAAATGAATTTGCTAGATCAAAAGTATTGTTGGTAACAGAATCTACATTGTTTATACCTGCCCATTTAGAAAAATCATTAATAAGGATGCTATTCAAATCTTCGGTAGTATAATTTAGATCTCTAAATGCGCCCGGACGGAATGCATTGATATCGAAAATATCCGAATTGTATAATACTTTAATATTATTATAAATTCTTTTTTCATATTCAAGTATTATAGCATCTCTATAATCTCCATACGCCTTTGTAAAACTGCCATCGTGGCCGCGAATAAAAAGTGCGTCTGTTATATAAGAAGGATTAGCAGAAATGTTAGGTTCATATTTTGGATATAATCCTAATTTACTAGGAGTAGGAGGAATATACGATCCAGTAGTATTACTATAACAATTTATAGATATAGAGTCTCCTACAACAAGATCAATTAAAAGAGTAACAGATCCATTGACATAATCAAAAGTATAATCCGTGTCACGGACTAATTGTGTATTGTTAAGATATATAATAACCGATTGAAAACTTAATCTAGTTAAATCAAATTCAAACCCAATTGGATATTCAACATTACTAGTACTAGTTACTGTAAAATTCCTTACGGTTTTATTTTGGCCATATCCTAGCATATCAGATTTCTGATATAAAGATGTAAGGTCTTTATTTTTATTAATATCTTTTAACACTAAATCTACTGCATCAGCAGCAGACATTTGACTATCGATGTTAACTATAGCCCTTAAGAAATTCATCTTAAATTGATTATAGTGATCGCCTGCTTGACGAATAGCGTCTACTACATTATGCTCTTTCTTCCCAAGAAATAGTTCTGCAAAAGAAATAGGATTTGCATTAACTATTAATCGTGTACCATATTTTGCATAATCTGTTAAATCTCTTAAGTTATTTCCCGTATATGCTGTAGTTTTATTAACCATCGTAGATAGATGGTCGCCTAACTCACTTAGAGTTAACTCAGTTGAAATTCCATTTAATGGATTATTTGTTAATCCTATTGGTGTTTCATAGTAACCATTGCTATTAGGAAGTTGATCAGTTACTGTCTTTATTAAAACTACATCATTTACAGAAAAAGGGGAAGTAGTCGATAGTGTAACTTTGGCTGTAGATGCAGACGTAACTGTGGGGATTTTTACATTGTTTACATGCACAGAAACTGATAAATTAGTATCAATCGGAGTATCTAAACAAGTTAGTGTTAAGGTAGAAGTACTTTCATTTATTGTCTGAATTTCTAAAATTGGAATATCATAATCTACAGAATCAGCCCATACATTAACTAACACATTATCTAATTTTAAAAACGTAATAGCAGTTGAAACATCATTGCTTATATTGTTAGTAACAACTGAAATCGTGCCAGTTAAGAAATAATTGTTAAACAGATAACTGCCAGTGCCGATATTATTTTGATACTTTAGAGGAAAACCAAGGACACTGTCATTAACGCCAGTTCCTGTTGCATAACCAAAAATTTGATTACCTTGGAAGTTGTTAGAATCATCTACTGCTGTATAACTAATACCGTCATTGGTAAACAAATCAAATAACGGTGGTTCATTTACTTTAATATGCTGTTGTGAATATACCCAGTTATTCTCAGACGCATTAAAATGCCAACTTGTTCCATAATAAATTGTTCCAAAATTTACACTTACAGAATCTAAATTGTAAGGTAAAGAGTCAACCGCAGGAATTAATCGTAATATAGGAACATCGCCAGTTAAGTCAAAATTAACCTCGTATATTTTCCCTTTGACATCTGGATCAGTGTCTACATTAAACACTACTCGATGTCCTTGTTGCAATAACACTCCGTCAATGTGATACCCGTAAGTACCATCAACGTCTTTAAATGCGTCTGTCGTGGTAACATCGATTAGATCAATATTCCGAATTCCTTCTTTTCCAAAATTATATAATTGTATATTAGGTCTAAATTCGATAATAGGTCGACGTGCTCTAGCACTCAACGGATAGATCGTTGGTATCTTATTAATATCACACGAAGTTTTAATAACTTCTTTATGGACCCATCGATTATAACGTGTCCATGGATTTAAATCCACGCTAGAACGATTAATAGTAATATAATCAGGAGTTAATGGTAACTTCTTATCACCATCAAACGGATAATCATCAAATGCATTACTATCAAACGTTTCGTTAAAAACAGTAGCAAGTGTATCATATGATGTTAACAAAGAAAAATCAATTAATTTAATTGATGATCCTACCCCTTCAACTATGTACACAGTTCCGGCAACTTCAATTTTCATACCGTTGCTTAATTCGTAACCGTTATCCATTGTATAAGAAGTACTCCCTACAATGTCATTTACTGTTTCAGTAGAAGATAATACAATAAGAGTTGGACCTAATGGTAACCAGTAGTAGTTAGTGTAATTGATTAACTTGTCCCAGTCAATCAATGGATCGTAAGAATAAAACTTAGATTTAAATACTTTATTAAGATTATTATTTTTGCCGCCTTGAATCCCAATTTCGTTAATTAAGTCATCATACGCAACTACGTCTGTTATATTACTATTTGCATCTTTAAAAATTAATGCAGGTTCAAAACTATAATTATTTCTTAAAGATGATAGTTCGTCTAGGTAAAAATCAGTTGTATGATTGTAATTAGGAGTAATTTTAGATCCTACAAATCCATCTATTCTCTCAACTTGAGGAGTTTGAATAAATTGATCAATAGTACTAGATAAAAATTTAGAATTTTTATCAGTCCGTAGATACTCCGGTAATAGGTTAACTGATTTTTTGATATCCGCCATGTTATGTTCCGCTAGTTGTTACAATTGCCGAGGTCGATTTTAATTGTGATGAAGTGATCGCATCGATTATTTCAATATCTGAAATTGCTGCACCGTTTATAAAAATTTCATTTGATAAGCAGGCAACTTCATATAGACTGCCAAAGTTACCAACACTTACAGGAGTAATGACAAAATTAGTTATATCAGGAGTTAGTTGATTCATTACATAGGTTGACAACTCACTAAAATAAAAAGACTGTCCAAACTCCCAATTTTCTAAAGCAAAGAATTCATTTATTGCAGATAGTATTCTAGTTTTTAGATCGTTATCAGTAGTTGTCTTTTCAGAATTCCTTACAGCCTTAAATCTAGCCTGTAGGCTTGTTGTAGCATTACTACCAAATAATACTTTATATTTCACAGAGTGGAAAATAATTTCATCACTAATTGCTTTGATTGGCTCTAAATTAGCAGAATAATTTTGTTCTAAACTATAACTCGTAGGAGGCAACGGTTCTACTAATGAGTTTCCTGCTAACCAACTTCGAACGTCATTGTTATATCCAGTAGTCAATACATATATGTCTATTATATTTGATTTACTAGGATCAATGCGTCGGTCACTGCCACTGTTATGGACGTAATGAAAATTTAAATTAGACCTTCCTGACCTAGCAAAATATTGATCCGTATACACTAACTGCTGAATAGATGCTGACCAGTACTTAACTACATTTAATTTAGAACTATAGAAATAAAACAACTTACCATCAGTAAGGCTACCTGGATTAGAAGTTTTGTATATAGAAAAATCTTCTTCAGTTTCAAGAGAAGTTATATCTTCTGTAGTAAGAGTATATCTCAGTCCGTCGCTTAATTTTTTAAAATAAACAAAATTAGTTTTATGAGTTAGAGGAGATATTTCCTCAAAATAATCTGGATTTACAATTGTTTTAAATGAATCAGGGTCTTCTAATTGTCCTGTATTATTATAATCGTAAAAACTTACTTTTACTTTTTTAGGCTCTATATATCCATCAGATTCAATTACAGGGCCATCAATTTGCCAAGAATGATCTGAGGAAAGTTTTCCTGCAAAGTTGTTTCCTCTTAGCCATGTTCCTGAAATTTTTCTATAAATGTTATTTGTTGATAATGCTGTGTTTATATAATAGTCGCCATTGTTACTGACCAAATACGGAGACGGTGCTCCTGTTCCGCTGTGCCATTGCCTATTAGATTCAGGTAAAACATTCATTGAAAGAATATCAATTTTATCTTTAATTACAGAATTATTAGTAAAGTCATAATTAACAGAATTAGAATCAACATAAAATGCAGTTTCTGCGTTACTTTCAAATATGAAATATAAATTACGATAACGGACTTTGTAATTTTTACCTGTCCAAACAAAAGCAATAATCCAACTTGAATCTGTGCCTGAATCGTCAACACTACCCTGCGTGTCTAAATCAAAAGAATTAATTAAATCTAAATTAGAATTTAAAATAATATCCCAAGTTCTAGAATCAGATGATATAGTTAATCCAAAATTTCGTTGGCTCATGCATAAGTTAGCAATTTCATTTTCAATTGCATAGCGCAAAGTATGAATATACTTAGGAACTACTTCAACTGGCACAGCACCATTAGGAACTCGACTTGCAAATATAACAGGACCAGTTCCGTCATCTAGTGTTCCGTTTCCGGAATTTCCTCCATCACCTATAACCTGATATACCATTGACCACATATAATCTCGGCCACCGTCTGGAATAATGCCGGATGTAGGAATTAGTTTTAAATTATTAGTAGCATCAAAATATTTGCCAGATGTCGGGGTAAATTTAACCATTGCTCCTGGTAAAACATATCTTAAATTGTGCTCTGAGTAATCACCTAGCGCCATGACACCTGACAAATTAGAAAAATAACCCCGGCTCTGTCCTGGAGTGTTATTAACTTCATTCCAAGATAATGTTAATGATGTTAAGTCAAGATTTGCATATTTTTCAATGTAGAACGATTTCAGTCCGTTTGAAAGTACAACAGGCGCTAACTTATTTTTAATAATAGCAAGAACTTGATTTCTACTTGTAAATTCAAATTCAAAATATTCTTCTGCTTCTTCTTGATATAAAATACCGTCAGATGCAAATATATTTGTTTTACTATATCCACCAGTGATATCAGAAATGTCATAGTATTTGCTTAAACCGCTACTTACTCGGTTTATGCTTTTTATTTTTAATATATCTGTACCAGCATTTAATGGAGCGATATTATAATCCTCTCCAGTAATCATTCTATTTTGTAGATAATATGTCTGTGGTGCCTTAGTTTGAATGCTGGCATTGCTTTCAGGACCAGCACTATTGCTAACAGTATATTGCAAACTTAAAGTTAATTGCAATGAATGTGTTTGGCCAGAACTATTAATATATGGAACTTGAATAACAATTCCACTCATTTGTTCTGGTTTTATAATATATGACTTTCCATTACTCTGTCTATAGAATAAACGGAACTCACCTTTAGGTAAATCTCCAAACACGCCATCAGCAAAATTTAAATCTATCTGGTCGTTTTCTCTAGGAGTAATTGCAAATATGGTTCTTAAGTCTTTGCTAAGACTGTTATATATTACGTTGTTACTATTGTTTACTGTGGGAACATCTGTCCATAAGGTTGAAAAGTGTCCGTTCTTATCTAGTTGCCATAACCATACATCAGTGTCATTAATGTCGGGTGTGTTTATTCCAACAATCTCATTTGGTACAGGATTGTCTAAACTAAACTGGACCATACTTAATGATCCTTGTTTAAACATTGTAAAGAAGCCAGTATCAGGGCTTCCTGAACCCTGATTATTATTTTTATATATAAAACTAAATCTGTTTGCAGGCTTAGGCGGTTCTTCGTAGACATATGTTTTATCAACAAACGAACATGGTGTTACTTCAAATCCCATTGAGACGCCATCTATGTTTTTATTGTAACTAAACAGCGGAACGTCTGTACCTACACCATTGAAATAATATTGCTCAGTTAATATACCGTCAAGGGTTTGACGATCAGCAGGATTCCCAAAATTAGAACTCATTGATGAGTTCATGATATTAATAAACTGCTGATACCAGTTTGAATTAGTTGGATCATTCCAACCAATTGTTGTATTTGCTAGATTGTTGCCATTAGAATCAATCACACTATCAGTTGTAGAAATGGCAGTAATTTTTAAAAGTCCGTTTGCAGGAGTATTACGCTTAGGACGATAACTGATTAATTGGGCTAAACGTAAGATGCTATCACGACGTTGAGCAGTTTCTAAGAAATTCTCACGGGCATTTAGATCAATTCGGAAACTTAAATTCTGCCCTAGATATGCAATTAGATCAATAAGAGCAATGTACTCACTACTATCAATGAAGTCGTTGAAATCTTCAGGATAGTTTTCCTGAAGATAGGAGATCATTGTACGTCTTAGGGTTTCAAAATCATAAGATTTAAAGTCAGCATTACGAAAAGATTGGTATATCTTTTTCCAATCTTCGCCGACTAGCAGTTGAGTATTTGTTGAAGGAATCATATTGTTTATCTAGATACCATATTTATTGAAAAAATTAACCACATATATTATTGTAGTGTTAGGCCTATCTTTTGATCAAAAACTAATTTAAGGGAAGACGACTGATTAGTATTCTTCATAGAAAGTGCAATCTCTATTAAGTACCCTTGTTCATATTCATTGACTTGTATATGAGTAGGATACACTCTAGGATCACTTGTACAGATGTCCTCAATGTCCTTGGTTAATACAGATCTAATTTTAGGAGTTAATGGCTCCATTAATGTATCCCATATGATAGTTCCAAATGTTGGATTCATTAACCGTTGGCCTTTTCTAGTGTTGAAATGATTAAGGATATTTTGTTTAATTAAATCAAAATCATATAGTTTAGATCCTCTATTATCAGGATTCACGGTGCTGAATCCTTTATAATAATGAGTCAACTGATCAGTATGTTGATTGTTGTAATTAGTAACATTAATCTCTAGATTTTTGTAAGGCATGATGTATTTATTATCCTCCAGAACCAGTCTTTATAGGGTTACCGTTACTATCAGATAATATTCCACCAGAACCGGATCCTACAATCTTACCTTGTAACTGCCCAAGGAAACATTCATAAAATCCTTTCTTCTTGGCATATATATCTGGGGTGCAGAAGCCAACTGCATGGATTGCTTTTTCTACATACCCTGGATCAGTTTGAGGAACTTTACATCTATCTAACATGTACTTAACACTCACTTCAGCCGCAATAGTTGGGTCACTTAGTAACTTAGGATTGCCTATCAAATCTTGACCAACCATTGCTCCATACTTGGCATAATTGGCTCGGCCAGTTAGTTGAATGTAGCCGCGGCCAATGTATTTTCCGCCATCACCCGGTTGTGTATTTCCCAAGCCTTTGCCTTTGGCAGTTGTAGAGCCATATAAGAATTCAGGTAGGCTATTGTTAGGATTACCTGCATATTGTTGTGCCAGGGCTTTGTCACCTTTGAATACACTAGGGAATACCTGTAATAACCTATCTGCAGAATAATTAAATCCTTCTTCAACTAATTTCCAACGACATTCTCCACCTGCAATACCTAGTAATGCTGCAACAGCATTAGGACTTGTTATGCCATATTTTGCACATGCAGCCTTAATTGCGGCAATTCCCGGGGCTGCTGATGCTGCATTAATTTCTTTAGAATATTCAGGAGAACATGTGCCAGGAGACACTTCTGGCTGGTTAGCAGGTTCTTGGGTGCCGCTAGCAGGATTGGGCGGTACACCTGATGCACTTCTATCTGCAAGAGTAACATCAGTTGCTGTAGAACTGAATCTAACTGGATTGATGTTTTCGTGCTGTGGCCAAGGTTCATGTGTTGGCACACGTTGCATAATTGTTTTAATTGTTCCTGTGTTATAAAACTTACCATCACTCCATCCGTATTTTACCTGCTTGTCAGGTAAACTGAATATAGTAAGTTTAGGAGGTATATCTGCTATATCAGCAGGAGAAGGGCCTGCTGCTGCTGGACCATTTAAATGTATAGCAGCACCAGATGCTACAATGTTGCCATTGGCTCCTAAATTAATTGTAGCAGGAGTACCTATATTAATATTACCTTCTGCACCAGCATTAAACGTTCCACCGGCAGATGCTTTAATATTATCTGCAACATTGAGATTGTATCCTGCGGCTATTGAAACCTTAGTGAGTCCTCCGATTGTTTCGTCGTGCTCTCCTCTAACGGCAATTTTTTGATCACCATCAACAACAAGGTAGTTGTACCCTGTGATATTAGTTTCCATGTTCTTGCCTGCTCGGACATGAATGTTGCGGCCTGCTTCTATGTTAACATCTCGATTGGCCCTAAAATTAAAATCTTTTTCACTATGTATACTAACACTATCAGCAGCGTAAATATCAATCTTACCATTGCTAGTCATTTCGAGCCAGGCTGTACCTTTACTATTTCCTATGTAAATTAAATCCTGACTGTTGTGCAATAATATCTGATGTCCTGTTCTAGTTCTAATCCTAACTAATTCATTCTGCCCGTTAACATCTCCATCATCCATAACAAAACTACTGCCGCCTAATCTACTAACAGGAGCCTGTGCGTTTCCGTCATATCCAATTTTTCCTGTTTTTGCACCAGGAGAAGAATCAAGAGGTCCAGGAGTGCTAATACCAAATACACCACTTGGTACCTCTCGCCTTGCACTGCTAGATGTAACACCTCGGGCAGTATCTAATAACAATCCCTGTTGCACTAATCTATCTGCAAAAGGATGCACAGGTTTTGCAAAACGTTCTACATTAGGATTGTCTAATTTCTTAGAACTTTTGTGAAATTCTGCAACAGGCAGGTAGTCAGTTCCATATTTTCTTCTTTGTTCTTCAGTGACCGCAACTTGTTTGCTGGCAGCAATGCCCGGTACCATATGATTTTGAAATATGTCAGAAACACACCCCATCCAAAATCCCTGATTTGGATCACCATCAATAAAGATGACCATAACCGTGGTGCCTATATCCGGAGGTACTGCCCAAAAACCGTAACTCTTTTGTACATCGTTGAAATCACTACTATTAGTGCCTTCATGTCTTATAGATGTATTTCCTGCAAAGGGACTTAGATAACGAACTACATAAGTTTCACCTTGAGTCTTAGTAGAATTTGGAATGCCTTTAATTACAGATACTTCAAGCCCACCCATATAGGTAGAATCTAAATGGTTTGTAACTTCTGCAAGATAGGGACCCGGAGCAGGAAGACGAGCACGCCGTCTAGTTTCATATGACATATGTTATCCTATTTTAAAATTTCCGTTAATTAATTTGCTTAGGGGACTATCTGCAGAACTGCTACCAAATTTAGCACTAACAGACCCTAGAAGATTTTTATCTACAACAGGTATAGATCCAGTTAATCCTGAGATTTGAGACTGAGCACTAGTAAATTTATCTTTTAAAGAATTCATGTCTACAGAATTGAATTGTCCGGTAAAATTAGAGAAAGGGTTAGTTTGTGAAGTTGGAATACTTGTTAATGCAGAATTAACAATTTCAGACGGTATCAGATTACTCGAAATTCCTTTTATATTACTAACTCCATATAAGTTTGCAAGAGCCGAAGCACCTCCCTTAGCAGCAACTTCTTTAACATATGCAACATCAACTTCAGGAAGAGGGGCAGTGGTATAAGGAGTTGTAGGTGGAATATTTTGCAACTTACTAGGTGAGATAAAATCTAAGGCTACGCCAGCATCTGCTGCCTGAGAAAGATTAACACCTTCGGGAGTATTGTTTCCAAAATTAGAAATTTGATTTAACACTTTGCTTTGATAAGCAGATCCTAATCCAGATAGTTGAGAAACATCTAATCCTACTCGGGCTCCTATTGCTTTTGGATCAGACAACGATCCAGTAAATGAAGAAATTTTACTACCAATGTCCTTGGCTAATGATGATGCATTAGTTCCCAGACTATTAACTATGTCAACTGCCGCAGTACCTAATTCTTTTGATGCTCCTACTATATTGCCAACAGTGTCTGACGCAATTTGTGTGGGGTCGATATTAGATCCAAACTTAATATCATTCCCGGTAGGGTTTGAAATAATTCCAGGTAACTTAACTGTAGCGCCTTCGCCTATTCCTGATCCCACGTTTGGTTTATTAAGTGCCATTGCAAGGGCCCCACCGGCAACAGAAACAGCAAGAGCACTGACTGCTCTAGGTGCAGGAATGTTTCCCGTTAACACGTTAGTTGCAACTGCTATTAGAGCGGCGGAACTTAAACCAGTTTGATTTATTTTAGCAAGGCCTGATGAATTTAATCTAATGTTAGATGATACATCAGTTGGTAATGCCTGGCCAATTATAGAAGAGCCAGCAGCCAAGGCGCCATTCTTTAATGTTCGTCCCGGATTTTGCATTAATAATCCAGAAGTTAAGCCGCCCAGGCCTCCAGTGGCTGCTGTGAAGTTACTTAATTCTCCAGGAAGTCCCGGACTAGGTAATCCTCTACCAAGTTGCTCCATAGCAGTATTCGAATCTAAACGTTGACTTGGATTAGACGATCGTGTTGTATCAGGAATAACTTGTCCAGATGCTGAAGGAAGCGTAATAATAGCATCTGCTGGATCACTAGCCTGAATATTTTGATCTAAAATCTGTCCCGGTATTCTTAAAATTTCTAAACGTTGTTTAAAGGTTCCTTCTTTGAACGAACTTGATACTTTGTTAACCTTATATACTCCACTAAATGGAATAAGTCTAGGATCAAATCTCATCATTCCAGTATCAGGATTAATATCAATTGGATTACGGAAATTTATAGTAATTAATACTTCACTGAAAATATGATCGGCTTCACCATCTTTAGTTTTTCCTCGTCCATCTGGGGTAGACACATAGTTGCCAACGCCACCTGTGGCAAGATAATACGGATCTCCTAGTACTTCTATCTCACCTGTAATCATACTGGCTTTAGAGTCAATAATGGCATTATGCATTTTTTTTGCTAGAGCACCGTAAGAATCATTTAACGGTTGTCCGGCATTTCCACCAGTAGGTTGAACCGGAGTAGACTCGACCTTAGTAGGAGGCGTAGGTACTTCTTGCTTAGTAACAGTCTCTGTAGGAGTGGCTGACTGTTTAGTAACAACACCATTGTTAGGAGCCGCTCCATTTTTTGCAGCCGGAGTATCATTATTTCCCATGGCCGCCGGAACTGCTTCAAAGAATAGTGTATTAAAATTTAATTTAAAATTTATTATATCAATATTTTTACCGGTATAGATATAATTGTATTCTCGCAAACTTAATTGTGTTAAATTTTTGCTGTCTATTTGTTCCTGGCCGTAGGTAGGAATCCTAGTATAATGAACTTCATACGGAGTGACTACATATGTAAAATTCTGAAATGGTTTTTTAGTTGTTTCGTCAATGACATCTAGATTTGCTACTTCCATTTTAATCATGAAGTATTTTATCATGCCATACTTATTAATACTCTTTTTTACATCTTTTAAAATATTTCTGGAATATTCACTATCACGTATAACTGATGTAATTGCCTCATGTATATTCATCCCTTCTGCAAATTGTACTACAGTCTTGCCAGGAGTGTACTTAACTGCTTCAGGTTCTTTAGATTGCTGAGACGGAGTGGGCTGCGTAGTTCCTTTGGTCTTATAGGCGGTTGCTTTTTCGGTGGTTGCAGGATCAACCATTTTGTATAATGCATTGTCTTTTAGAATTTCTACTAACTTTGCAGAGTAAATATCATTACTTCCTTTATCAGTCCATCCTTCCGAATCATCCCATTTTGGAAATTTTATAGCATATGTATTGTGTTTGTTTCCCAGAGATTCCGTTTTTCCATCCTTATCGGATAACATAACTTGCATGTTTATTCCTAACATGAAGTTGTTTAAAATTTCACCAACTGTTTCTCCAAACATTTGTATTGGTTTTTTAATTACATTTGGTTCACCAAATGCACGTTCATTAAATGGGACTGCTGAAACTTTATATCTAGTGCCACGTTCAGTGATGTCAACTTCAATTCCTGTAAGTCCTAAGGGAAAATATCTTTCAGATTTAGGAATTTTTACTGGGTCGGAAAATTGTCCTTCATCGGGGTAACCCCAAAATTCCATTTTTAAAACAAAACTAGCCTGTAGGTACGACGGGTAACCTGCGGCAATTGCTGCAACATGCAATGATTCAATAAATCCATTAACGCTAAACGGTTCAATGACTTCAAATTTAATTTGTGTAGGTAATGTAGAGCCGCTATCAGCAGTAAAGGCCATTAACGTATCAATTTCTACGTTTTCAATAAACATGTCATATTGACCAGGACTTTCTTTGTTAAATTGGTCCAGTAACTGAGAAAACTGAATTGTGTTATCTACTGTTTCTTGACTTGCTTTTTTAAATTTCGCATCAAATTTATCAAGCACTTCAACATTGGCTTTGCGAAGGTCTTCACTTGACGAAGTAGGAGCCTTCATTCCCAAAGTTCCCTTGCCTCCAGATTTTAAAATAACTAAATCTAACTCGCTTTCTCTATATTTTTTAGGATCAGTTAAATATCCTTTCTTTAAACCTGCTAACGTAAACTGATACGTAACTGATCTATAAGAATTTAAAATATTAGATTCTGCTACCTGTTCTGTTTTAGTTTTAGAAAGGTCACGGTCTGCTTTAGCATCATCATTAAAAGGATAATTCTCTCGAGTTATCTTATCCATCTGACGTTCGTTCATATTAACCTAATACTCCTTTTAAGGTAGATGCTTTAGGCAAATAAATTTTAACTCCAGCAACCATATCAAATACAGGATCTTTAATTACAGATCTGTTTCTAACAGCAAATACCCACCATAATCTTTGGTCATCATATAAATCGTAGGCTAGCAAATCAGGACGATGCTCATATGTAGCAGTTAATTCAAATAGTATGTCGTCACGTTCTTTTGGTATGTCTCTAAAATTAATGACATCAAGATAATTGTTAACTATCTCTGTATTAAAATAGGGACTCGTTTTAGCATAGGCAGACATTAAATATATCCTTTTCTCTTATACAATCCCGAAGTGTATTTAGACACTGAAAATTGTTGCATTTCATTTCTACTATACATCGGAATACAAGTAATTGCAATTGTAGATATTGTAGGAACAGCAGTTGTTCCAAATCGTTCGTTTTCAAAAATTGTAAAATAGTCCACGCTATCGGGCATTTCAATTCTATAACTTGCAATAGCCACTGGCACATTATGTAACATTGACTCGCCGTTGGCATATAGCCTACATACCGGTGGAGGTGCTCCGCTATCAGGGTCTCCGGTAATACCTCCAGATCGCATCCTTGTTAATGATTTTAATAAGTGCATAGTTGCCAAATAAATTTCAGCATCGGCAGAATTTTCTACAGAAAATTTACCGGAAATTGATATATTTCCTATTGTACTTCTTTGATAAAAATTAATCGAAAAATTAGAATGTAATGGTTTAGCCTCAGCATATTCTGCTTTGGCCTCGTAACTAATACTAGGTGTATAAGGAAAAAGTATACCGCCATTTTTAGTAATTTCATTATCCGGGCCAGCAACAAAGTCAGTGATATACTTTGGTGGAACTAGTATCCTAACTCTTAGATCATCCTTTTCCGTATTGCCATTAATATCTTGAAAAACAACCTGAGGCATTTCAGGTATTTCTGGTTCAGCACCTTCAGGAACACCGGGTACTGCTCGTTCGCCAAAATCAACTATTGGTGATTTAACAGTACCGGCAGGTCTAGCAGATGATCTACTGGTAAGTGGTAAGTCACCCTGGTCTCCTTGTATAACATTTCCTAATTGATCATATTCAATGGCCATTCTATAATTCCTCGTATAGTGTATTTAACCAATAAATAAAACGCTCTTATAATGGTTGACATTGCCATTTCGACAATGCTATAATGTCTTAATAAGGATAATAATAACAATGACCCAAAGTCTAATTCCAACAGGAAGAAAAGTCAAGTACTTAAACAATAGAGATTTACTAGCAGAAATACATAGAAGTAAAAGTTCATTTTCAAGTTTTACTCAACCAGAGTTTAGTCAACACGATATAATTTTATCTAATTTGGATAAAATAAACATTAGGACTATTGCAGATGCTAAAAGAAGTAAGGCAAAACGAATAGGAATTGCAGCATTTGCGGCTGCAAGATTATCTGGTGATAAGAAAGTTAAATTAATCGAATGCACACCAGATTACAAATCAATTGCTAAAACAGATGTTGTGTTTAGAATAATGACATTTGACCATGTGCCATTAGCACCCGGAAGAAAGAAAACAGTAAAAAGTACAGCAGACGGACATGAGAAAGTAAATTTCCCTCCATACCAACACTGGAAATATGATGAAAATGATCCGGACACTTTAATTTGTGTAGGTAAAAGTCATTGGAAAGGTCCAGTAGATACCGGTAAGTTCAACAAAGAACACGGACGCATTACAGAAAACCTAGGTAAAATGTTTATTAAACTTAGCGAGCGTTACGCACAGCGTAGCAACTGGCGTGGTTATACATATGTAGAAGAAATGCGGGGTCAAGCGGTATTGCAATTAAGTCAAATAGGATTACAGTTTGATGAATCAAAATCTGAAAATCCGTTTGCTTATTATACTGCTGCGGTAACAAATAGTTTTACCAGAGTCCTTAATATTGAAAAGAAAAATCAAAATATTCGAGATGATATGCTAGAATCACATGGGCTAACTCCAAGTTTGACTCGACAGAATCAACAAGAATATGCAGTGGAAAATGCACGGCAAGCAGAACTATATAAACATTTCCGTATGCCAAAGAGCGAAGAAGATAACATTGAAGAAAACGAAGAAACTGATATTTGACTTTTGTTATTGTTTACTGTACACTGTAAGATAGGAGATTAATATATGCCCTTGTTTAAAAAGGTCGCCTGTTTTACAGACATACATTATGGACTAAAATCCAATAGTGCTACTCATTTAAGAGATTGCGAAGAATTTGTAGATTGGTTCATCGACGAAGCCAAGAAGGCTGGCTGCGAAACCTGTATCTTTATGGGAGACTGGAGCCATAACCGCAACAGTCTTAATTTAATTACATTAGATACCAGTTTACGCTGTTTAGAAAAACTAGGCGCTGCCTTTGAGCAGTTCTTTTGGTTTCCCGGCAACCACGATTTGTTCTACAAGGACAAGCGAGACATCCATAGTAGTGCGTTCGGACGCCATATTCCTGGCGTAACTGTCGTAGACTCTGTCACCACTCTAGGCGAAGTCACCCTTGTACCGTGGTTAGTCGGTGATGAGTGGAAGGCTATGAAATCACTGACCAGCAAATATGTATTTGGGCATTTTGAATTGCCCTTATTCTACATGAATGCTATGATACAGATGCCCGATCATGGTGAACTTACTGCTGACGATTTTGGCAAACCTGAGTATGTTTTTAGCGGGCACTTCCATAAACGTCAAAGTAGAGGGAATGTGCATTACATCGGTAATGCATTTCCACACAATTTTGCAGATAACTGGGACGATGAACGAGGCATGATGACACTCGAATGGGGAGGAAGTCCTCAATACATTAACTGGCCTAACTGCCCTAAGTATCGAATCGTTAAACTTAGCGATCTAATTGATCAAAAAGATAGCATCATGAAGAGTAAGATGCATTTTAAAGTTAATCTAGACATCGATATCAGTTACGAAGAAGCAAATTACATTAAAGAAACGTTTACAGCAGAATATGATATCCGTGAAATTAGTCTTATACAAGATAAAACTAATCTAGATGGTACCATTGATGATAACCCGGATCAAACATTTGAAAGCGTTGATCAGATTGTGTCAGAACAATTGATTAACATTGAATCAGAACAATTTGACAAAAAGATTTTACTCGACATTTATAATAATCTATGACATTTAAACTTAAGAATATAACTGTTAGAAATTTTCTTAGTGTAGGAAATCAAACTCAGGCAGTCGATTTTGATAAAGAACATCTTACCCTAGTACTTGGATCTAATCTAGATCTAGGCGGAGATGACACTGGCAGTCGTAATGGTACTGGCAAAACTACCATGATCAATGCATTAAGTTATGCATTATACGGGCAGGCGTTGACTAATATTAAGAAAGAAAACTTAATTAATAAAACTAACGGTAAAGGAATGTTGGTTACTGTTGAATTTGAAAAGAATAACATAAAATACAGGATTGAAAGAGGTCGCAAACCTAATATACTTAGATTGTTTGTCAACGATGCTCAATTAAAAACAGATGAAGTAGAGGATGACAGCCAGGGTGATAGTAGAGAGACACAGAAATCCATTGAACAAATGATGGGCATGAGCCATACTATGTTTAAACATCTAGTGGCTCTTAACACTTATACTGAACCGTTCTTGTCAATGAAGGCAGCAGATCAACGTGAAGTTATCGAACAACTGTTAGGTATAACATTGTTGTCTGAAAAAGCAGAGGTCCTTAAACTGGCAATTAAAGAAAGTAAAGATTCTATTCAGATAGAAACAGTTAAAATTGAAGCCATTAAGAATGCAAACAGTAATGTACAAAAAAGTATAGATAGTCTTAAGATTAAAAGTTCGGCATGGGAATCTAAGAAGGAAACAGACATAGAAAACCTAGGGCGAGCCATGATGCGACTTGAAAATGTTGACATCGAATCAGAACTAACTGCACATACTCAACTTAAACTGTGGTCTGACAATGAAATTAAGATTAGAAACCTTAATAAGCAGAACGCAACATTAGAATCAGCATTAGGACAGGCCGAAAGAACACTTGCCAAATACAAAAAAGAATTAGATAGCCTGGCAAATAAAACATGTCATGCATGTGAACAGGAGTTGCACGATCATAAACATGAAGAAATGACTACTACTGCTACACAGCACTACGACGAAGCATATGAATATTGGCAGCGGATGAGGGCTCAACTTAAACAAGTAGTTGAAGAAGTTACTGCAATTGGAGAGCAGCCGCATCGCCCACAGACATTCTATGATACAGAAGCCGAAGCATTAGGTCACAAGAACAATTTAGATGGGCTTGAAAAGAGTCTGACCGCTAAAATTGACGAACAGAACCCTTACGAAGAACAAATTCAAGAATTAAATCATACAGCCATTCAAGAAATTGATTGGGAAATTGTTAATTCGTTGACTAAACTCAAAGATCACCAGGAGTTCCTACATAAACTACTAACTAACAAAGATAGTTTTATCCGTAAAAAGATCATTGATCAAAACTTAAATTATCTAAACAAGAGATTGAGTTATTATATTGACAAGTTAGGTTTACCACATCGTGTGATCTTCCAAAATGACCTATCAGTTGAAATTACTCAATTAGGACAGGATCTAGATTTTGATAATCTAAGTCGTGGTGAACGTAACAGATTAATACTGAGCATGAGCTTTGCATTTAGAGATGTATGGGAAGGATTGTATCAGAGCATCAATTTATTGTTCATCGACGAACTTGTAGATGCAGGAATGGATGCGGCAGGAGTAGAATCAGCCCTGGCGGTCTTGAAAAAAATGGCCAGGGAGAGAAATAAGAATATATACTTAATAAGCCACAAGGACGAACTTATAGGGCGTGTAAACAATGTTCTTAGAGTAATTAAAGAGAACGGTTTTACCAGTTATTCAAACGATATAGACTATGTTGAATGATGAAATAAAAAAATATAAGGAATTATATTCACAGTTAGTAAGTGCATTTGCAGAATTGCATAATCAAAATTTAATTTTTGTACGAACTACTGGTCGAACTCCTGGATACTTGTGTAGACGAGAATTAAGAAATGTAATATTGCTAGCAACCCAACTAAAACGGCAAAGCAAATTAGTATGTAGAGAGAATTTAGATAACATACGATTAGAAAAGAAAGAAAAGGCAAGATTAAAAGCATTGCCAAAAAAGCGCGGACGACCACCAACTAAAGGAAAACAAAATGTCATCAACACAACAGATTAAAGATCAAATGGACGCATTCTTAGCAGAAGATGCAAAATTCGAAGCAGGTAATGCAGCCGCAGGTACTCGTGCTCGTAAAGCATTAGGTGAATTAGGCAAGGCAGTTAAAGCACGCCGTAATGAAATCACCGCTGAGAAGAATGCCCGCAAGGAAGCCAAGGCAACAAAATAATTAATGACTTGGACTTATCAAGGACAAGTTGTAAATGAATTACCCGATGATTGTGTTGGTTTTGTTTATAACATTACTAACTTAATCTCGGGGCGCCAATACATTGGCAAAAAATTAGCAAAATTTAGTAAAACGACCTACAAGACTGTAAAGTTAAAGAACGGCACCAAGAAGAAAAAACGAATTAGATCAAAAATTGACAGCGACTGGCAGGAATACTACGGGTCCAGCGTTGAACTATCTAAAGACATAGACACTTTAGGCAAAGAAAACTTCTCAAGAGAAATACTACACTATTGTAAATCTAAAGCAGAAACATCTTACATTGAGGCCCGCGAACAATTCGACCGCAAAGTATTAGAATCAAAAGAATATTATAACGGACAAATTTCTGTCCGTGTCCATGGCTCTCACATTTTAAAGAAATAATTCAGGATATGCTCGCACCGGCTTAGATCGGGTGCCTAGAGACAACCGGATAATAACGGGGACGGAAGTCTTGCCGCTGAAGCAAGCACTTAACCACTATCCTTTACAGGACGAGGATCGCAAATTCGCCGCGGTTTGGTTATTTGAAACAAGAATTTAGGCAAAATGAAGGGTTAGAGACACCCTACGTTTGTATATATGTTAGCGTATGTATGCAAACCGCCGCTGGAATAAGACACTGCTCGAGGTACAGGCCAACCGCCTCTGTAATGCAGTAACGCTAAGTGACATATGTTCGACTCGAATAATGTTTCTTTGCCCTGCTCGGGCAAAGTGTGACTGAACGATCTGAATAATATTA
>JAUKPQ010058867.1:0-23055 GCA_032273045.1 Chloridella minuta | reverse complement strand
TTTTTCTGTGCATTTATAATCTGATCTTATGATTTTATTTGATTATAAAATGAAAAATGAAAAAGATTTTTTCTAAATTCTCATAGATTTAAGTCGTTGGTTCTGGCGAAGAAAAGTCGAACGCTCAAGCTTGTTTCTTGTGCTTTCAATCAAAAAAGTCGCATGGGAATGTGTCTGCCCCAAGATATGCCAATCGGTTCTCCACTTTCTTAGTTTTTATCGATATATTAGGTACTTCAGCAGGATAGAAACAAATGCCCGAACTCCCCGAAGTCGAAACCATCCGTTCGCAACTGACCACACTGCTCCCCTTTGCAGTGTCAAAATTCTCCATCACAAAAGAACTCAAAAAAGACGTCCTTCATACCCCATTAAACCTCACTGACCGCACCTTCAGCGCCGCACACCGCAAAGGCAAAATGCTCGACTTCCGACTCGACGACGGCTCGCACTTACTCTCGCACCTCGGTATGACCGGCACCTGGCTCATTACCACCACTCGTCCCACGAACAAACACGCGCATCTCATCCTCGAAGGCACCACCCCACTTGGGCCGCGCTACTTGACCTACGATGATCCGCGTCGCTTTGGTCACATGTATCACCTAGACGACGCCAAAGCGCAGCTCAAGCTCAATGAGCTCGGTCCTGATCTCGCATCTCCAGAGTTCACTTTGGAATTTATGATCGCCGCCATCAAGCGCATGCCAGGCCGCGCACTGAAGGTCGCTTTACTAGATCAAAAGTATTTCGCGGGCTCGGGTAATTACATCGCCAACGAGATCTGCGCCCACGCCCGCATTCGTCCTCAGCGTCTCTGCGCGAAAGTCAAAGCTGCCGAGTTCCCGCTGATCTTCGCCGCCATCCAGAAAGTCATCTCCGGCGCCATCGCCTCCGGCGGTACCACCTTCCAAGGCGGCTACCGCGACACCAGCGGTGAGAAAGGTCTTGGGGTCAGTAACTTAGTCGTGTTTTGGCAGGAGACCTGTAAGCTGTGTGGCGTCACGCCGGTGAAGAAAACCGTGCTCGCGCAACGTGGGACTTATCACTGTCCGAAGTGCCAGAAGTGATTTCCACTTCCACCAGTGGAAATGGCTAAGACTTCACCTTATGACGAGCACTTACACATTTGGCTCATTCCAAAAGGTGCCTAACTCTCTCACACTGGGCCAACTGACTTTGTCGGGATATTATCTTTAAGAAACATTCTCTCGCTTCGCTCTCAGCTCCACGTAAGCTTAGATAACCAGTTCTAACATTTAAGGAAACCTTATGAAGAACATGCTCATGGTCCTGTGCTTACTCACGCTCTCCGCGCTCACACCCGCGAAGGCACAAGTGTCTTTCGAATCCATCACAAGTTACTACTGCCTCCAAAACACGACGGCGCCAGATGGCTCTGTGGTCAATACAGAGAAAGTGCACTTCTTTCACAACGAAAGATTTGATCCTTCGCCACTGCCTTGGGGTCAAAACCAGTTCGATGGTTTCTGCCATAATAAGTTTTTACTCGGAGACATCGATAATGCTCTCTATCCACGTCTTGGCACACGCCCAAGCTCGTTTCTCCTTTTCTCCTTTGGCAACACAAGTGGACACTCTTTCAAACTCCTGTCTCTCAAAGATTCACCACTCACCGTCAGTGCCCAACTCGGTTACGTGTTAGATCCAAAAGTTGCTGGCCACAAAGTCACGTGCCCGGCGGTCGGAATTCCTACCGAGAAACTCTATGCCGCGATTAGCGTCAACCCTGGGACTGGAGAAGATACCCTCTTACTTCCACAATCTGAAATCAACCGCGTCTGGTTCTTCGTGAAAAACGGAGTCCTCACCGCCCCCAGCAGTGACTTGGACCGCTCTCGCACCCTGTATTTCTACTGGCCCCTTAACTTCACCACTCCCTTCGTGAAGCAGCATGATCAAAAACTCTTTCGCGTGGTTTACGCCCATGAAGCCGGCATCAACTATGCCAGCATTTCTACCCCGGATCGCTCCCTCGGCTGCATTCCGAAGCAAACTGTCTACGCCCCAGCGGAAGGTTTAAGTGTTGGCGAGAGCTGCAGTTTCGACGTGGATTGTGCCTCGTTGAACTGTTCTGTCACCACGAACACCTGCGCCGTCTCGTCTGTATTGAAGCCCGCGGGTCAAGCCTGTCTCGCTACTAATAGGTGTGAACGATTCAACGTGACTGTCTCAAGCACAGTTGTAACAGGAAGAGATCCGCAGGGTCGCGTAACCTGTAGAGTGAGAGGCTCTTATGAGCAAGTCCATGCTTCATGTTTGCTTGATGCTTGTGTTCCACCAGAAGCGTATCGCTCGGAAAGTGATCCACGCTGCAGTAGTCGTTAACTACTGCGCACCTTTATGACATCGCAAATTTTTTGAAGTGATTTAGAATTGAACTGAGTGGGGGGAGTTGAACCCGGTCCTGCAATAACCGGCCCCCACTTCCAAATAAAAACGGGTCCCCGAAGGAACCCGTTTTTGGAAAAACATCAAGCGTTACACACTATTTTTGTTTTTCTTAATACCAGTATGCACTTTTCACACTCATAAAACTTCTAGCAAATATGAAGATTCGGTTAGCGTTTGATCACGCCACAAGCGATGCGAGCTCCCGACTTTCCGGCGGGCTGTGATTTTTGATCGTCAGCTTCGTCATGGATCAGCACGGAGCGACCCACGATGAGCTTGAAGTCCTCCGGTCTCACATCGGTCAAAAGCAGACTCAGCTTACCGTGTCCTTCCGCATCCGAAATGATGTTACCGAGATCACCCATGTGGCTCTCTTTTCCCGGGGCACCGTGTTTGTGCTTCTGCGGATTGAAGTGGGGCCCGGCCGACTCAAAGTTCGGACCTTCACACTGGCCGTTCTCATGAATATGCATGCCATGATAGGAATTAGGTTTGAGTCCCATGATGTGAGCCTCGACCATGAGCCCGCTCGTTGTACTTTTGAACGTCACAGTTCCATTGAGATTTTTTTGCTCGCTCGAGCGAATCATCGCCGTCGCCGTCTCCTCGTGATTCATTTTATGAGAACAGCCGGCCAATGCGATTAAGACGAAAAGTATTTTCATATAACTCCTTTGTTACTGCCTCATCCTAACTCGGACCCAGGCACAAAGTTGTCTAGACCTCTCCACATTCACTGCACATCTCCGTGCAGTCGTTGTGCGCCCGCTGCGCCAGAGTGCTTGTAGCTCAATCACAAAAGGACTCCACAGTGAAATACCTACTGCTCTCGGCCCTCTTCATCTTCACGGCCCAGGCGCTGCCCTACGAAAAAGACTCCGACCGCGATGGCGTGCACGACTCCCACGACTACTGCGCCAGCACGCCAAAGAAATCCGTGGTGGATGCCTACGGTTGCCAGACAGGTGATAAAGTCGCCATCTCGGTGGACGTGAACTTCGCGAAGGAAAGCGTCGTCGTACCAGACCTGTATCGCCCGCAGATTCAACATCTCGCGAACTACCTCAAGGCCCATCCAGCAACTAAAGTGGAATTGAAGGGCTACGCCGACAAGTCGGGCAACATGGAAGAAAACAAGAGTCTCGCTCTTCGTCGTGCTGAAGCCATCCGTTCGATCTTGGTGGAATCTTACGATATCAAATCAAATCGTCTGACGGTAACTGGCATTGGCGAAACAGACCGCGTCGCGCCCCATAAAGGCATGGAGGGCGAGTATCGCAATCGTCGTGTAGAAGCTCGTGTGATCGAAGAAATCTAGATCTGCCTAATGCGCGCCCCTAGGACGTGAATCACTCCTAGGGCCACGCAGGTCACTGCGCCCATCCCCAGAGCAAGACTGTGAAACGCCTTCATCGCAAAGAAGTTCGGCACCATCACTGCACCCGCCGCAAACAAGACGGCAAAAAATCCTAGAATTGATAGAGCGATATACACCGTCACCGGCTTCTCACGATTGATCGGTCGATCGTAAGACTTGAGCGTGGCCAGCATCTCGGAGAGATCGTCATCACTAAACTGAGGCTCCCCCACCATAAACGGCGGAAGGGGGTTTGTGCTGGTGTTGGTGGTTTGGATGTCGTTGTTCATAGAAACCTCATTTGCCCCAAGATATTGCAGGCCCCATGCCGTCTCAGCTCAAATTCAAGGCCTTCAGAGTGTTTAGAGTTTAGACGGCCGTTACGGCGCAGGCGTCTTTTCTTCCATGACTTCACCCTGCACTCCCACTTCGCCCTCTTTGAGCGGGGTCCAGGTGGAGCTGCGCCCAAACAAGGAAATCCCTACAAAGCCGCGCAGCTTGAGAAGATCTCCGTCGCGCCACATCTTACCTTCGTAGGTTTTACCCGACTTCGGATCATACACCGTGCCGCCGCTCCACTCTTTGCCGTCTTTCTTCATGTCTTTGACGATGACTTTACCGACGATGGATTTGCTGTGCTCTTCGATGTCCGGATTTTCGAGATCAAGATTGTTGGTGTCTTTGTTCAGCTTGGCGCGCACCAAACGGCCGTACCACTTGCTTCCTTCTTTATAGACCAAGACTTCGCCGTCTTTATCTTCCGATAGCCAGCGGCCTTCGATCTGCGCGAAGGCCATGGGAACCAACAAGAGGGCCCACATTAGAATTTCTTCCGGTCGAGCACACGAATGGTAAACGGATACTGATTGTCCGAATCCGCCGGAATCACCGACTCACTGACGAGATTCCAGTTCTTGTGCGACAGTGCCGGGAAAAACGTATCGCCGGTGACCTTAGTTTGCACTTCCGTGAGGTACAAACGATCGATCAGGGTCATGCAGGCCTTATAAATCTGCGCACCACCGATGATGAAGACTTCACTTTCGCCCTGGCGTTCGGCGTGCTTCAGAGCACGGAAAACCGAGTTAAACCACAGCACGTTTTCGCTGGCGGATTTTGGATCGTTAGAGATCACCAAGTGCATGCGGCCCGGAAGCGGTTTGCCACCTAAGGAGTCAAAGGTCTTGCGGCCCAAGATCACGTGGTGACCGGTGGTGGTTTTCTTAAAATGCTGAAGGTCCGCTTTGAGTGACCACGGGAGTTTGCCTCCCACGCCGATCACATCATTCAAACTCTTCGCCACAATCATGGAAATACGCATATTAAACCGCCACCGCTGCTTTAATGTGAGGATGTGCCTGGTAATTCTCGAGCGTGAAATCTTCGAACTTAAAGCTGAAGATATCTTTTACATCAGGATTAATTTTCAATGTTGGAAGCGCGTAGGCTTCGCGCGTGAGCTGCAACTGGGCTTGCTCCAGATGATTGGAGTACAAATGCGCGTCCCCCATGGTGTGCACAAAATCGCCGGGCTGAAGGCCGCACACCTGCGCCACCATCAATGTAAGCAAAGCGTATGAGGCGATGTTGAACGGCACACCCAGGAAAATATCCGCCGAGCGCTGGTAGAGCTGACACGAGAGTTTGCCGTTGGCGACGTAGAACTGGAAAAGTGTGTGGCACGGAGGCAGCGCCATCTTGTCGACATCCGACACGTTCCACGCACTCACGATCAAGCGGCGTGAATCGGGATTCTTCTTAATCATGTCGATGAGGTTTTTTATCTGGTCGATGGTGCGGCCATCGTGGGTCTTCCACGAGCGCCACTGCACACCGTACACCGGGCCGAGTTCGCCGTTTTCATCGGCCCACTCATTCCAGATCGAGACACCGTTGTCTTTGAGATACTTGATGTTCGAATCACCCTGCAGGAACCACAAGAGTTCGTGCACGATGGACTTCATGTGAATTTTTTTGGTGGTGATCATGGGAAAGCCTTCAGAGAGATTGAATCTCATCTGATGGCCGAACACGGAGAGAGTGCCGGTGCCCGTGCGGTCTTCTTTTTTCACGCCCTCGTCGAGCACACGCCGCAAGAGCTGGTGGTATTGCTGCATAAGACCTCCCTCTTAAAAACTATCACGCTCACGCTCTGGTCATCAACCTTTGCCGTGGAGAATCAGCGCCGCTGCTCCCAGCACAGAACCGTTCTCTTGGTTGGTCGACGTGGTCCGCACGCGCGCTTCGTGACGAATGCCCTTGAAGGCGTAGACGTCTAACCAATGTTGGACTCTTTTATCAAAATCTTCTGAAATCTGAGACACACCACCGGCCAACACAAACAACGTGGGGTTCAAGACCGCGGCCATGGTGGATAATCCTAGACCTAACCACTCGGCCGTTTGATCGACGGTTTTTTCTGCCAGCGCATCGCCCTTCATGCAAAGGTCAGACACTTCTTTGGCAGTAATTTTACGTCCAAAGATTTTCTCGCCGGTTTGCTCAACACCTGGAGAAGAGGCGTACGCTTCGAGATGGCCTTTGCCACCGCACGCGCACTGACGGCCTTCTTTATCGATCACGATGTGCCCGCCTTCGCCCGCCTTACCGTTCGCCGAACGAATGATCTGACCTTCAGCGTAGATGCCGGTGCCCACCCCCGTGCCGAGAGTGACCATGATGAAATCGCGCTCGCCCTTAGCGACGCCGAAAAGCGCTTCGCCGATGGCCGCGGTGTTCGCGTCGTTATCAAGTTCAACCGGGAGCCCCACGGAAGCCTCGAGCTGGTGCGCAAGATCCACGCGCCCCCACTTCAAGTTCACCGGAGACACGATGTGACCGTTATTCCAGTTGGCGTTCGGCGCGCCCACGCCAATCCCCGCGATCGGCGTTTCCGCCAGAGATGTTGTCTTCTTGAGTTCGATCAGCTCGGTGATTTGCCGAGTGAGTTCTTTCAGGTACGCCGGAAAATCCGGGTAGTCCTGAGTTTTGAAACTCCGGGCGCCACGGATCGCACCCTCGTTCGTGACGAGCGCGAGTTTTGTGTTGGTTCCACCGATATCAATGCCAATGGCGACGCGAGCTTTCATTATTTCACCTTTCTGGCGCGGTACCAGCCGAAGTAAGCGATGTACACGTAGCCAGCGAGCGGCACCAAATAAGAGGTGCGAAGGCCGACGCTGCTGTCAGCGATGGCACCTTGAAGCAAGGGAACAATGGCCCCACCGACAATCGCCATACACAACAAGGCCGAGCCTTTCTTGGTGTAAGACCCAACGCCATCCAGCGCTTGCGTGAAAATGGTCGGGAACATGATCGAGTTGCAGTAACCAATGAACAATAAGCAGGCCAAGGCATTCAATCCGGTGAGGAAGAAGCTCGCACCGATCAAGAACACTGCTACGATGGCGTGGTAGAACAGCGTGCGTGCTGGACCGAGTTTCTGCATGTACGCCGAACCAGCGAAACGACCGATCATCGCACCTGTCCAGTAAAGGGCCACGTATTTCGCGGCTTCAACTTCGTGCATGCCGCCCATTTCTGGCAGATTCATCAAGCTCACGAGGAAGCTGCCGATGGCGACTTCAGAACCGACGTAGAAAAAGATACCGAGAATACCTAAAATCAAATGCGGATGGTCTGTGAGTTTGCCCGCAGCTGCGCCGGCCTCTTCTTTTTCTTCTTCAATCTCAGGCAAGTGCGTGAAGTGCACGCCAACGGCGAGCAACACTAACACCACCGCAAGTCCGGTGTAAGGACCCACGACCGATTCAGCACCGCTGAAACCTGCACGGAAGATCAAAGCAGCGCCAAGCAATGGAGCGACCGCTGTGCCGAGTGAGTTGAAAGCTTGCACCAACGTCAAACGACGGGACGCCGTTTCTGGTGCGCCCAAACGAGCGATGTACGGATTGGCCGCCACTTGCAAAAGCGCGATCCCGCCCGCGAGCACGAACAAAGCAAAAAGGAACAAATTGAAGGAGTGAATCTTCGCCGCGGGAACGAAGAGCAAGCAACCGACGGCGATGATCAAAAGTGCGACGATCATGCCGCGCTTGTAACCAATTTTCTCAACGATCTTTCCTGATGGTGGAGAAATCACAAAGTACGCCGTGAAGAAACAGAACTGCACAAGGATTGATCCTGTGTAGCTGAGCTCAAAGGAGTTTTTGAGATGGGGCACCAACAAGTCATTCAGGCAGGTGATGAAACCGAACGTAAAAAACAAGAACGATAACAGTCCCAGAGCGCGAGTTTGGACCATGGACTTAACTCCAAGTTAAAGGATAAGATTGGGCTATCTTATCGACCTGATTTTGAAAGGGCCATGTAATGAAAGCCAAAGTTGTTACCGGACTGCAACGCCTCTTGGAAGACCCGCAACTACAGAAGAAATTCCCTGGGAAGATTGGCTATCTTTGCCACGCCGCTTCCATTACCTCTGAAATCGAGCACGGCCTCCTCGCTTTGAAGCGTGTCTTCGGTGACCGTCTGGTGAAAGTTTTCGGCCCGCAGCACGGTTTCGTGACGGATGTGCAAGACAACATGGTGGAATCTCGCCATGGCATTCACCCGTACTTCAATTTACAAGTTTTTTCGCTCTACTCTGAAACCCGCATCCCCACCCAAGAAATGCTCAAGGGCCTGGATCACGTGTTCGTTGATCTGCAAGACGTGGGCACGCGCATCTACACGTATATCTACACCATGACGTACATGATGGAGGCCTGTCAAAAAGCTGGCGTTCAAGTGGTCATTTTGGATCGTCCGAATCCAATTGATGGAGTGACCATGGAGGGCAACGTGCTCGACATGAAGTTCGACTCCTTCGTCGGTCGCCACCCCATTCCGGTGCGCCACGCCCTCACCATGGCGGAAGTCGCTCTCATGAATCAAAAATTCTGGAACGCCCCCGACTGTAATCTCGCGATCATCGAGATGCAGGGTTGGAAACGCGAGATGAGCTATGAAGACACCGGGCTTCCGTGGGTTCTTCCCTCTCCTAACCTCGCGACCATCGAAGCCGCCTACACTTTCGTGGGCACCGTTCTCTGGGAGGGAACAAATATCTCCGAGGGCCGCGGTAGCACACGCAGCCTCGAAATCATCGGCCATCCAAAGATCGAAGCCTTCAGCTATCACGACAAACTCAAGACTGTGCTCGCGAAAGAAGAACTCCACGGCCAAGTCCTGCGACCTCTTGTATTTCTTCCGACGTTCCAAAAACACCAAGGCATCCCGACCGGTGGATTCCAAATCCACGTCACCGATCGCAAAAAATTCGAACCCTGGCGTCTGTGTCAAACGCTTTGCCGCGAGTTCTATCATCACCTCGGCAGCGAATTTAAATGGAAGCAGCCACCCTACGAGTACGAATACGATCGCATGCCGATTGATCTCATCAATGGCACTGATCAGCTGCGTTTGTGGGTGGAGAGAAATGGCTCGCGTGAGCAGTACAATGAGATCATGAAATTCGGCCAGGCCGAGTATAAGGCCCAGCGAGAAGAGATCCTCATCTACCGTTAACTGACAAACATCATGTTGTGGGCCGCCTTGGCCCACGTTTTTCCTGTCCTCCAAGACGTATGTTTTTTTCATAAAACAACGTTCCTTGGAGGGAATATGCTTACACTACTCGCTCTTCTCGTCTCTGCCCCACTCTACGCCCAAGCACCACGCGTCATCGATGCACCGGTGGATCACCTGTTCGTCCCGTCAGGCTTTGATAACAATGACAACGTCGAGCTCGTGGTCACTGGGTACTTCCCTAACCCCTGCTACGGCCGCAACAACGTCGAAGTGAAGGTGCAAGGCGATGTGATCAACGTGCGCGTGACTGCGCTGGTCCGCCAGGACCAGAAAGCCGAGGCCTGCGCTGCCATGGTTATCCCCTTTAAAGAAGTTGTTCCCGTCGGTAACTTGCAGGGCGGCGACTACAAAGTTTTGGTGAACGCGCACACCCGCTATCAGCAGGAAGACAGTCTTAAAGTGACCGAAGCGGCGTCACAAAACCAAGACGACCACATCTACGCCGTGGTGGACTACATCGAACTCGGCTTCTTAGGTGGGGAATCCGGCAGCGCCCAGCTCGTCGGTTGGAACCCCAGCGATTGCCTCGCGCTGGATCACGTGGAGTACGTCTCGAACGGCAAAGATACCCTCTCCATCTTGCCTATCATGAAAAAGATCCGTGATTTCTGCCCGCTGAAAATGGTGCCGCTGACCATCCCGGTGACTTTCAATCCGGAAAGCTTCTCGCACCAAAAAATCTTGCTCATGAGCCGCACCATTGAAGGTAAGTCAGTCAATACCATCATGGAACGCCAGTGATGACGAAAGTACTCTTCCTCTTGGCCTGGGCGCTTAGCGCTCAGGCTTCTTTTTTTCCAGAGAACGGGCCGCAGCTCAAATCACAGAAGCTGTTGATCGATCCGCAACGTGCCGTCCTCGCCGAGCGCCTGCTCACCAGCTTTCACCAAAAACTCGCTCCCTTGGTGAGTGCGCAAGGAGCGCAGTTGGTGGTGATTCCCCAATGGGAAGATGAACGTGTCAATGCTCTCGCCAGTCGGGTTCCGGGTGTCTGGAAGATCGAAGTTTATGGTGGATTGCTGAAGCATCCCGAACTCGATGAAGACGAACTCACACTCGTGTTGTGTCACGAACTGGGCCACCACCTCGGCGGCACACCGACAGCGTCACGCTTAGGATGGTCCGCTTGCGAAGGCCAAGCCGATTATTGGTCCGCCAGCGCTTGCGCATCTTTGCTGCACGATCCGGAGAGCACGGCCCTTCGTCTCGCCCAAATGTATGCGAGTCAGCGCGCAGGAAGTTGGCCTGAACTCGGTGTGAGTGATGAAACGCGTGTGGAACGGACCTTCTACGGCTACCCGCAACCACAATGCCGACTGGACACCCTGCTCGCAGGCTTCAAGGGAATGGATCGCCCGGCCTGCTGGTACTATTCGCCTAAGTAAGCCTTGCGGATTGTGTCTGACGCAAGAAGCTCAGAAGCCTTGCCTTGCGTATTCGCCGAGCCCGTCTCCAAAACCACCGCGTGATGAGCGATCTCCAAGGCGAGGAGCGCGTTCTGTTCAACAAGAACGATCGTCATCCCTTCTTTGTTCACTTTCACGATGATCTCGAAGATCTTCTCGATGATCTGCGGCGCGAGACCGAGCGAGGGTTCATCCAACAGCAAAATTTCCGGACGGCTCATGAGCGCGCGGCCAATCGCCACCATCTGCTGCTCGCCACCAGACAATGTGCCGGCGACCTGCCACAGACGCTCTTTCACACGAGGAAAAAGTTCGTAGACGTGCTCGAGGTCTTTTTGAATCTCTTGTTTGTCTTTGCGAAGGTAAGCGCCGAGGGTGAGGTTTTCTTCCACCGTCATGTTGGCGAAAATCCCGCGGCCTTCCGGTGCGTGGCCGATGCCCATAGCCACCAAATGATCGGCACGGGTGCCATCGATGCGCTTACCTTTAAACAGCACTTCGCCGCTGGAAGGTTTCAGCATGCCGCTCATGGCACGTAAGGTTGTTGATTTCCCAGCGCCGTTGGCACCAATCAAAGTCAGGATTTCGCCTTTCTTCGCTTGAAAGCTCACACCTTTAAGAGCGTGAATCGCGCCGTAGTGAACGTTGACGTTTTTAAACTCGAGCAATGTTTCACTCATGCTTGTGCCTTATCTTTCGCCTTACCGAGGTAAGCTTCGATCACTTTCGGGTTCTTTTGAATTTCCGCCGGCAAACCTTCAGCGATCTTCACGCCGTAATCCAACACGAAGATTTTTTCCGAGATGCCCATGACGAGTTTCATGTCGTGTTCGATCAACAACACCGTGATGCCGAACTCATCACGCAAACGACCGATGGTCTTCATGAGATCCACGGTTTCTGTGTGGTTCATGCCCGCTGCGGGTTCATCCAAGAGCAAAAGCTTCGCGCCGGTAGCGAGGGCACGCGCGATTTCCAAGCGGCGTTGAGCACCGTAAGGAAGATTACAGGCGAGCTCTTCTTGGCGACTGGCGAGATCGAAGATCTGCAACAGCTTGCGCGTGCGCTCAACCGTGTCGTACTCCGACTGATGGTAGGCCTTGGTGCCCAACATAGAAGCCACGAGTCCATGCTCACGCTTGATATCGCAAGCGATCCGCACGTTATCGAGCACGGTGAGGTTCTTAAACAGACGGATGTTTTGGAAGGTACGAGCGACACCGATAGCAGCGATCTCAAAGGGCTTTTTGCCATTGAGCACTTGGCCCTTGTACTCCACGGTGCCTTCGGTCGGAAGGTACACGCCAGTGAGCATGTTAAACGCCGTGGTTTTACCCGCGCCGTTAGGACCGATGAGGGCCGTAATGCTCCCCTCTTTCACTTCCATGTCGAGATTATTCACGGCGGTGATCCCGCCGAAACGCATGGTTAAACCACTTGTCTTGAGGATGCTCATGTTACGCCCCCAACTTTTTCTTAAAGCGCTTGAACCAACCGAGGTCAGTCAGCTCTTTCGTACCCAAGAATCCATTCGGACGCGTGAGCATGAGAATGATCAGCATGAGTGAGTAGATCACCATGCGGAAATCAAGCTGTGTGAGTTCCTGCAACGGGCGCAAAGATTCGCGCAACACCGTCAAGAAGACCGCTGCGAAGACCGCGCCGGTCATGGAACCCATGCCGCCCAAAACCACCATGATGATAATTTCGAAGCTGCGGTTAAAGTCAAACGTCGATGGGTTCAAGTACGTGAGGAAGTGCGCGAACAAGGCACCTGCGACACCGGCCCAGAAAGCACCGATGACAAACGCGATCACTTTGTACTTCGTGGTATTCACACCGGTAGCTTCCGCAGCGATTTCGTCTTCACGAACAGCTAAGAGAGCGCGGCCATGGCTCGAGTCCATCAAACGGTTGATCGAAACGATACAAACGAGAGCAACGCCATAAACCCAGAAGAAATTCGTCCACTGCGGAATGCCCGGGATGCCGCGCGCGCCGCCAATGAAATCCATGTTCAAGATCAACACGCGGATGATTTCTCCGAAACCCAGAGTTACGATCGCGAGGTAATCGCCTTTAAGACGCAAAGACGGCAAACCGACGATGTAACCCAAAGCCGCAGCCGCAAGGCCACCAACGATAAGACTGAGGAAAAGGAACAACCCTTCACTGACAAAATTCGGCATGCCCGCAAAGTGCACATCCATGAACAAGCTCATGTTCATGAAAGCGGCAACGTAACCACCCACTGCCATGAAGCCCGCGTGGCCCATAGAGAACTGGCCGGTGAGACCATTCACTAAGTTCAGCGATGAGGCCAAGGTGATGTTGATACCGGCGTAGATCAAAATAGAAAAGTAGTACGGGTTCATCACGGCCGGAAGAACCTGGCCTAGCAAACCGAGGAAAACCAGTCCGGCGCCTAGAGGCCAGAGACCTTTGAGCACGCTCATACTTTCTCCTTCACGTTCTTGCCTAAGATGCCCGCTGGGCGGAAGAGAAGAATGATAATAAGAATCGCGAACGCCAAAGCATCACGATAGGTCGAGGCCAAATAACCGATCACCATGGACTCAGCGACACCCATGATGAGCGCGCCGATCACGGCACCCGTCACGTTCCCGATACCACCGACGACAGCAGCGACGAAGGCCTTGAGACCGAACATCATGCCCATCAAGGGATCAATCTTCGGGTAGGTCAGCGCCACCAAGATGCCAGCAGCTCCAGCAAGAGCAGAGCCGAGCATGAAGGTGAAGCTAATGACGAAGTCGACGGGAATGCCCATCAACGCTGCGTTGGTGTGCGAGTAAGAGACGGCCCGCATGGCGCGGCCGATTTTTGTTTTAAAGATGATGAATTGCAGAGCAAGCATGAGGGCAAGAGAGACGCCCAGTACGATCAATTGAATGCGGTTCAATTGCACGCCGCCGATGAAGATCGGCTCGCCGGCCTCAAGCAGAGGCGCGAAGTATTTTGGGTCAGCGCCAAACAGCAACTGACCGCCGAATTCTAAGAAAAGAGACACCCCGACCGCCGTGATGAGCACGTTGATACGGGGTGATTTGCGTAGAGGACGATAAGCGAAACGTTCGATGAAGAAACCGACGATGGCACAGCCCACCATGCTGCACAGGAGTGCCGCAGAAAGTGAGCCGTAGCCCGGGTGCAGTGAGAGATTGAAGAACTTCGAAACATAGTAACCGAAGAAGGCCCCCAACATATACACGTCTGAGTGTGCAAAGTTGATGAGCTGGAGGATACCGAATACCATGGTGTAACCCAAGGCGATCAAGGCATACATCGAGCCGAGCCCGAGTCCGTTAACTAAATGCTGAATAAATTCCGTCACGCTGCACCTTTCGAGAAAAGACTATGGGTCGATTTTTTCTTTGAAGATAAATTTGCCGTTCTTGATCTCAATGATCACGGCTGATTTCTCAGCGTCGCGTTTCTCGTTGATGGTGATTACGCCGGTGACCGCTGGGTAAGCCTTGGTATCAGCAAGAGCTTGGCGAATAGCAACCGTTGAAAGCTCTGGAGCGCGAGTCATCGCGTCGGCGAGGATCAACATCGCATCGTAGCCCATGGCTGCGAGGCCATCTGGAATGCGGTTGTGCGCAGCTTTGAAGTCCGCGATGAACTTCTGCACGCCTTCCGACATGTCGTCCGGTGAGTAGTGGTTCGAGAAGTATGAGCCCGAGAGCGCTTCGCCACCGATTTCAGTGAGTTTCTCAGAATCCCAGCCGTCGCCGCCCATGAGTGGAACGTTGATGCCAAGCTCTTTGGCCTGACGAGCGATCAAACCCACTTCCGTGTAGTAGCCCGGAACGAAGATCGCCTCTGGGTTCTTGCCTTTGATTGAGGTGAGCTGAGACTTGAAGTCTACGTCACCTTGGCTGAAAGACTGGTCGACAACAATTTTGCCGCCGAGCTTCGTGAAGGTTTCGATGAAGAAGTCAGCAAGGCCGATCGAGTAATCGTTCTTCACATCGCGAAGGATCGCGACGTTCTTGAGCTTCAAAGAGTTGTAAGCGAACTTCGCCATCACTGAACCTTGGAACGGGTCAATGAAGCAGACGCGGAAAACGTAGTCCCCGATCTCCGTCACTTTCGGGTTGGTTGATGAGGGAGTCACCATCGGGATGCCGTTCTTCTGAGCGATCGGCGCCATGGCGAGTGAGTTCGATGAAGCCACTTCGCCGAGGATCGCGATGACTTTGTCTTGAGTGATGAGTTTTGTCGTCGCGATAGCCGCTTCTTCCGGCTTGCCTTGGTCATCGAGAGAGATGATGCGAACTTTTTTGCCTTTGATCCCGCCGGCAGCGTTGATCTTCTCAACCGCCAACATGATCCCGTCGTGAGTTGATTTACCGAAGGTCGCTGCGCCACCGGTCATTGAACCGACTTCGCCGATGACAATTTCGTCACCAGTCACGGTGCCGCCAGCGCCAGTCACGTTAACCGCAGGGCCTTCTTTCTTTAAGCAAGATACCGTCAGCAATAATGCCGAGAAAATCGCGAGATGCAGTGCTCTCATGTTTGACCTCTTTATATGGATGTCGTTAGGAAATAAGTTGCTCAGATATTAACGATGGGGGCCATCGTTGTCATGAGAAAACTCAATAAGGGCAGGGAGTTAAAAGAGAGTTCGCAAGTTTATGTCGCGTCGCGCCTCCGGAGCCCCCATCGGCTATTTCTTCCCTATCCCACCCCTTCGCTCATAAGTGGCCCCACGCCGCCGAAAGGTCCTTAAAAACTAATCCTGCCAAGGTTGGACCATGAAAATCATTTTCTTAGCACTCGTTTCAGCCCTTTCATTCAATGCACTCGCTCACATCGACGCACAAGGTTCGCCTGCTCCTAAAATGCGCTTTGCATCTAGTGAGCTAGGCCTTGCTGACGCAGTTCCCACTCAGTTTCTCCAGGTGCTCCCAGGACAAATCAAAGGCTTCACAAGCTACCAGAGCGAATTAGCAAAAATGAAAGAAGCCTTCAGTATCATCGAAACCGTCATTAACTCGAATGAGTTCAAGGAAAAGGTCATCAACTACGTAGGGAAAGACGGTAAACGCAGTTACCTGCGCAACAACGGACTCACCAATGAACAAGTCTACGAGGCCATCATGGCGGGTAAGGAGTTGATCGGTGGAGAGCAGACTCCAGGAGAAATGAACTTCGACGTCACCCGGTACATGAAATTCTGGTCTAAGGTCATCGGCTACACAGAGCCCGGCAAGAGCAACACCATGTATGTTCATGGGAAATTCTACAAGAAATTCTCTTCAGCTGAGATCAGCGGAAACATCACTCACGAGTGGTTACACTTGTGCGGCTTCTACCATGGTTCAGCCGCTGACCACGACTCCGTTCCCTACGCTGTCGGCTACATCATGCGAGATCTCGCCAAGAAACTTCAGAAACAAGGCTTCCTCGATTAAGACCAAAAAAAAGGCTCCTTTCGGAGCCTTTTTTATTTTTGCTTCTTACTGAAACATCGGAGTCAGTGGCAGCGCCATGACTTTCGCTTGCGGATTCACGATTTCACGGCTTGGCTCAACATCACGAACCGAAGAGCGTGAACGTGAGATCGCTTCAACTACACCTACAGTCTTCGACAACTCGGCCGCCATAACAGCACGGCCAGTGTTGACGATGCCGCGCGCGAGAACTTTCTCTTTCAAGAAGTCTTTGTAATCCACAGTACCGATCAAAATCTTTTTGATTTCAAGTGGGCTCAGCGCTGGGTTTGAGTCTTTGATCTGGGCAGCAACGTTCGCAACGAACGGAGCGGCCTGTGATGTACCCGAAACCTGTAGCATGCGGTTACGTGGGATCTCAGAGTTGATCAACATGCCCGGAGCAGCGACGTCGACCATCTTGATGCCGTAGTTAGAGAAGCCGGCCAAGAACTGTACATCGTAAGTGGCAGCGACGCTGATGACGTTGTCGGCCTTGATGTTCGTCGGGCTGGTTGGGTACTTATCGTTATCTGAACCATCGTTACCCGCAGCGAAGACGAACAAAGTGTTCGGCGCAGCCTTCATCATACGCTGACCTTCCGAAATCAGAGAGTTCATGAAGTGCATAGTCACTTCTTCGAGCTCTTCTGGTTTCGCGTCACGGAAGAAGAGGATTTTGAAAGCGGCGCCAGTGATCATCTTGGCCTGGTTGTAACCCGTACCGAATGATCCGTTGGCGACGTCCGCTTTCTGATCGCCAGCGTAACGAGCGATCTCTTCGAGCAAAGTCATTTGCTGACCGGCCAAAGCGGCCAAAGTTGATTTCAACAATTGCATACGAACATCGGCCGAGAGGCTCTTGTTAGAGACTTCCATCTCAAGACCGTAGAGGAAAGGCTTCACTTCAGTCGGGATGAGCTTGAGGCCCATGGCTTCGTTGGTTGAGCCACGGACAGAAATACCAGCGACGTGCGTGCCGTGAACGAAGTTACCGAACTTCTGCAAGTTCGCCATGATCTCTTTGTCCTGGCGAGCAGCTGCCACCCAAGCGCGATCAGCATCAGTGGCCTGACCGAGAAGCTGGCGGCCTTGGATTTCAAAGAATTTGAAAGCGTCAGCGGTGTAGGTATTTTCGTACTTGTAGTCGATAAGCTTGTTGTTGGTTTCCGCGAAGTTCCAACCGTGAATGTCGTCAGGGTAACCGTTGCCGTCGTTGTCACGAGCGTCGTCGATTTCTTTAGCGTTGCTCCAGATGTGGCCAGCAAGACCTGTGTGTTGTGTATCGAGGCCAGAATCGATCACTGCAATCGTTGCAGCTTGGGCCGTGAATGTGCAGGCGAGAAGCGCCAGGGCGATTTTTCTCATAAAACTCTCCTTGTTTTAAACTGAGAATAGTCTAAACGAAAAGGCCCCTCCGGAGAGGGGCCTAAGCGTAACTGATATCATTTGTTAGATTCGAACTTACTGCTGAACCATCAATTCTTTGATGTTCGTGATGTACGTCACGTCTTCCCCACGGCAACCGTCTTCAGGGCAGATGTTCGATGCGCGGCATCCACGAGAATCGCTGATGTAGTCGTTTTCGCCACGAACCAAGATGCCTTCAACAACACCTGTGGTTGCGTTGAACACAGCTGAACCTGAGTTACCACCGTAGGTGTCGAGGTTGGCCGTGAAAAACTTGCCTTTCAGAGCGCGTACGTGAGCGCCGTCAGTGATCTTGGTAGGAAGACCCGTTGGGTGACCGATCACGAGGATCTCGTCGCCAGCTTTGATCGAACCTGTTTTACGGAAAGTGAGTGGTGCGCGGTCAGTCACAACACGGTCAAGCTCGATGTACGCGTAGTCGTCTTGTGACATGCGATCGAGTGCGCGGCTGATGATGCGTTTGCATGAGTAAACGCTTGAGTTGGCAACGGTCACACCGCTCTGTGCTGCGTCGTCTACTTTATAATCGAAAACCCATTTGTTTGAAGCGCAGTCAGATTCAGAAGTAATGCAGTGTCCCGCAGTGACGAGATACTTGTTACCCACCAAGAAGCCTGAGCACATAGCCGCTGTGATCTGGTGGCTGAAGCGTTCTTCAGCACAAAAGCCACGAGAAACCATGGTCGGGCCAGTAAGTACGCTTTCTGTTCCTTGAACACGAACGCTTGAGTTCGGGATCATGGCCGCTGTTGAGCGCGAAAGAGTGACGTAGGCATTGTTCGGTGATTCAAAAACGTCGAGACGGTTGTCCTCGCCGTAGATGACCTTGATTTGCTTATCAGTGGCGAAAGCCGAAGACATTGCCAGAACTGCCAAAACTACAAAAGAAAATTTCATGCGGGGAAATCCTTTTCCATAAAAAGGGAGTGGTCCAAGGAATAGAGTCTGGCTTGTCCGACTGGACCCGACAACTAAAAGTTTCTTACAGGAATTTCAAAGTTTTCACGTGGCTGGACTGTAGGGGCAGCCGAGATCAGCCAAATCGAGCCTTCATGGGTTTTAAACACCGCCTGGGCCTTACTAAAACTCACCTCGGCAGTGTTCCCGTAACGGAAACAGAAGAACTCCCAACGCGCCGGTAGATCGGCAAAACTCTCGGGAGACAGGGCCAACTGGAACTTTCCTCCGCTCACCTCACCCTGGAGAACCTTCAAGACCACGTCGCCAAGACGCACGCTGAATAGTGCGTCACTGACGGGTTCGACGTCGAGTTGCAACACCTCACTGAGGAAGTTTTCTAATTCCTCAGGCGTGCGCGAGCGGTACTCAAAACTCAGGAGTTGGGTGTCCATTGATCCCGCAATTGCTGCCAGTCCCTTAGTGCGTTCGCTAAAAGCGGCGCATGGGTCCTTAAGATAATTGTATGCGGGTGCGTGAGCTTGTCGAGGGCCGTGTTGATCCACAAGAGACCCAGGCCATCCAAGGCCTCGCGCTGAATCTGCGCTTCGGCGGGAAAACGCAGGAATGATTTACGCGAAACGCCCCACATCCACACCGGGCAGGCCAGTTCATCCATCAAGATTGGTAATTGCTCGAGCAGCTGGTGGTTTTGTTCGCGGGTCTTGCTGAAGCCAAAACAGGGATCGGCGATCACCCGGGAGAAGAGTTCATGACGTAAGAAAACTTCAAAGGACTCACGGAAAAAGCTCCGTGCGCGCGGAACGATCGGCCCAGGCGTGGCGTGCTGCATGTGCTGGCCGGTCAACGCGCGCTCGGGCACTTGGTTAAAACACAAAACATAGCGCAAGCGCGGATGGGCCTGCAGCAGCTTGATCACCGCCGGCTCGACCTTGCCGGACACATCGTTCCACACCACCTGGACGTCTTGTGGGATCTGCGGAATCAGCCACTCGGCGGTCTCAAGATGATAGGTATCAAGGCTGAGCACGAGCGTTCGTGGCCAAGTTTTGAGATGCGGGACAAGGATGAGTTCGAGGCGCTGACGTTCTTCGGCAGCAGTGACAGCTGCATTTTTCGGTGCGGTTGATTCAGCACCTATGTCCAAACCATCCAAATGCTGCCAATCCTGTAATCGACGAGCGAAAGTTTCTGCGGAAGTGATCTCTCCCCCATCGCTAAACGAATTGGGGGTGGCATTCACCACCCCCCAGATATGAATTCGTTGATTGCGGCACGGAAAACTCATGCCGGAGCGACTTTACCCCCGATGAGCGGAGCACTCATCGTTTCAGCTGGCACTGGTTTCTTAGAAATGATCGGCTGGCCGATGTCTTCGCCTTTGATGATGCGATTGATCTGGTCCGCGTCCAAGGTTTCCCACACGATCAAAGCTTCAGCGACACGCTTAAGATCATCGGAGCGTTCTTGCAGAATCGACTTCGCGCGCTCGTAGTTCGATTGCACAAAGTTCGCGATTTCAGAATCAATTTTCTTGCTGGTCTCATCAGAGAACGCCGAACCTTCCGAGCCACCGTAAACGTTGGTTTGAGTTTTCCCAGCGAAGTTGATCGGCCCGAGCTTGGACATACCCCAGTTACACACCATGTTGCGGGCAAGATCCGTCGCGCGCTCGATATCATTCGAGGCACCGTTAGTGACTTCTTGGAAAATGACTTCTTCCGCACAGCGGCCACCCATCAAGAAAGAAATCCAGTTTTCGGCTTTCTCTTTGGTGAGGTTCAACATGTCTTCGTTCGGCAAAGTTTGTGTGACACCCAACGCTTGGCCACGAGGAATGATCGAGACCTTATGAATAGGATCCGTCTGCGGAAGGTTCAGGCCCACCAACGTGTGGCCCGCTTCGTGGTACGCGGTGATGCGCTTTTCTTTATCGGAGATCATCATCGACTTACGAGCAACACCCATGAGGACTTTGTCTTTGGCGTTTTCGAAATCCACCGACATGAGGAATTTCTTCCCGTCACGAGCGGCTAAGAGCGCAGCTTCGTTCACCAAGTTGGCGAGATCAGCACCGGTGAACCCAGGAGTTCCCTTGGCGATGACTTCCAAATCGATGTTCGGCTCCAGCGGAGTTTTCTTGGTGTGGACTTTGAGAATTTGCAAACGACCGCGTACGTCGGGACGACCGACAGTCACGCGACGGTCGAAGCGGCCTGGGCGCAAGAGAGCTGGATCAAGTACATCAATTCGGTTGGTGGCCGCCATGATGATAACGCCATCGTTACCTTCGAAGCCGTCCATCTCGACGAGAAGCTGGTTCAAGGTCTGCTCGCGCTCATCGTGCCCGCCGCCCATACCAGCGCCACGGTGGCGACCAACGGCATCGATCTCATCGATGAAGATGATGCACGGTGCATGTTTTTTACCTTGCTCGAACAAGTCGCGTACACGAGAGGCACCGACACCCACGAACATTTCTACGAAGTCAGAACCAGAGATCGAGAAGAACGGGACACCCGCTTCACCGGCGACGGCACGAGCGAGCAAAGTTTTACCAGTACCGGGAGGACCGACGAGCAAACAGCCCTTCGGAATTTTCCCGCCGAGCACGGTGTACTTTTTTGGGTCTTTCAAGAAGTCGACGATCTCCACCAATTCTTCTTTAGCTTCTTCCACGCCAGCGACATCATTAAACGTCACTTTCTTATCGTTCTCTGTGAGCATCTTGGTGCGCGCTTTACCGAAGCTCATGGCCTTGCCGCCGCCCGATTGCAACTGACGAAGGAAGAAGTAGAACACACCGAAGAGAATGATCATCGGGAACCAGTTCATCAGCAATGAGCTCATGAGCCCTGGCTTATCTTCGCGCTTGTAGTTTGGAATGATGCCGTTAGTGCGCAAGATGTTGAAGGTCTCAGCACCTGTGTTACCTGTGAGTTCAAAGAACGTGCCGTTCTCGTAGCCTTCTTTGAAGCGGCCCTGAATGGTGTACTCACCTTGCAGGCTGACTTCTTGGATATTTTTATTCTCTACCGCTTGAATGAACTGCGAGTAGGTAATGTTGCGGGCAGGTTTTTGACCTTGTTCGATGGTCTTCATGATGAAGGCCATGAGCAGGATCACAACGACCCAAAGAAGAAGTGTTTTTTGTTGGCGTTTCATAGGCGGGGCCTTTTGTGGCAATAAAGAGTGACGGGGATCCTTCCCCGAAAAAACTGTCCTCTTATTTTAGACCCGCTCCTGCCCAGGCCGCAAGGGCCGATGCTTAGAGAGAGGCTGGCCAAAGAGGTTGCAACCACAAGACTTGTTGAGGGTCTGTCCATCGTTGCAGCAGTTTCTGCGCATGCATGACCGGCACTGCGCGCTGCCCTGTGAGGCTGGGCCAGAGAGGATCACGTCCACTGGCGACTAGAACATTCCGATGCTTTTGATCAGGATCAAAGCTCACCCAAAACGGTGCGTGCTGAAGAAGTCCTCGCTCAAGACTCTCATCAACGAGTGTTTTAAACTGCGCGCGCGTCCACGCAGTGGCCGGATTTTGAGAGGGTAAAACGTCCAACGCTTGAAAATTTTCCCGCATGACCAGCAGCCATTCGCCGTAGGCCACGGCACGCACTCCACCAGATAAATCAAAGGGCCCTTTCTTGCCAGCGGCATGGGCGCGCAGAACTTTGGGAACTTCTTGATTGAGGGTGCCACGAGTTGTGACACTCAGAGTCTTAACGGCATCAATCAGCGCGCTCTCAGTCAAAACGCCACTCAACAAAATCGCTTCAGCGTTTTGGTGACGGTGTGTCAGAGACTTTTTTTTTAAGGCCACTCCCAAATCTTCTGCTAGACGCTGAGAGCGACGGGCGTAGTGCTTGAGATACTGCGGATGGGCGGCCTTGAGACCCGGCTGAACTTTTTGGCGGAAATGCGCTCGAGCATAGTCCTGACCGAGATTCGTCGGGTCTTCAAGCCAAGCGAGCTTGCGAGTGGTGGCCTCACGAACAATCTGCTCGCGAGAAACACATAAGAAAGGACGTAAAATACGATCGTTTTTAAGTGGAATTCCCAGTCCTGAAATCACTTCGCTGGAGCGTGCCTGTTGCAGCTGCGCCCATTCCCAAGAATCATCGAGGTGATGGCCGAGCCACAGCTCTTCATTCGGTTGGAGGGCCGCTGTCAGCAGCCCTATTCTCGCTTTTCGTAATTCTTCTTCAGCGTTGGCGGTAGGAATTTCGCCGGTGCGATGAAGAGTCGCGTAAGAGAGTTCCAGGCGTAGGGCGGCAGCCTCCGCGATCGCCAGCTCTTCACTCTGTCCAAGTCGTGTGTGGTGATGAACACTGACTGCTCTTACTTCGGTAATATCCCCTTGCTCCAGAGACCAAACGGCGAACTCCAAGAGCAAGCGAGAATCCACACCGCCGGAGACACCCACCACCACTGCGCGGGGTTTCCCACCGGTGTGCGAGCGCCAAAAGCTTTG
>JAUKPQ010058756.1:0-25368 GCA_032273045.1 Chloridella minuta | reverse complement strand
GTCTCCTTATAATTCAATAAAACGCATCTCGAACTCAGTCCGGCTCACGGTGCAAAACACCGGTAAAGCGGCCCGACTATCCATGACGACTGGCTGTTGTGTAACACAGTTCTTAGGTATTTCGTAACTCACCATTTCATCATTCTTCACAACGTCGATGTATTGGGTGTTGATCTTCGTACCATCCACCACTTGCAGCATCGTATCCCCGAGCGGGAGATTGATCACAGAGGCAATCAAATCCTCGGCGGTGAGGAAGTCAAAGCGGTCAACCGTACTATCTTTGCGATCGAGGAGCTTCCCAGTGAAGTCATACTGCAAATAGATCAGCTTCTGGAATGACCGCAGGACCGTCAAATATCCGCGGGAATTCTGCTGAGTACCCAAAATGTCTAGGAACGGGTCAAAGCGATCGGTCTGCTGAAAGCGCAGACGGACGCCATTGACGACGTACCCACGGTAATCGAAGGCCGTGAGCATACTCTGTAGAATAAATTTATCAGTTCCCCACAGTCTCTGCTTCTGGCTTCCCAGCAGCATGAGATCGTCCAAACCCGCCCACGTGGCCTGTTGGGTGGCGACATCTACCCAGGCAGTTTTCTGGCCCAGCTTCACCAATAACTTACCATCGATGTAATGCAGAACTTGGTAGCTTGGAAGAAAACGCAGACCAAGTGACTTAACCCAGAGCTCTGGCTTCTCAAAAACGACTGGCTCGTATTTCCAACCAGTATCTGTCTTCATGGGACGCAGCTCATAAAGACGATTGGCCTTGCTGGTAATGTCTGAATCCCATGGACTATCCGTCGGCGGAGCAAAACCATAGCCTAAGAATTTAAAGATCGGTGGGGCATCTTTTTGTACCAGGACTTCGAAGTCGTCATAGTTCAAAATCGTGAGCGATGGCTTGAATGTCACAGCAGGAGTCAGTGCATTCATCGCCGTATCCAAAAACTGATACTGCAAATACGTCTTTTCACAAAGCGTTTCGAGCATCAACTCATTGGCCCCCACACCATCGAGATTAATCTGCCAGACGCGCAGGAAAGTGCAACCGTTGGTGAGCGGTAACGTGCCCATGACCTGGTCTTCGCGGTACACAACCACGTCTTTCCCAGGAATATAGTAGAGCGGCTCAGGATGATGGCCTTTAATCGCATTCAAAGTGAGGAAGCGGCTTCGGGCCCCGAGACGTGTTTCCACAACAAGCGGAGTCTCTTGCTGCACCTTCAGTGTCTTGAAAGGCGCCTTGAGGTCATGCAGCACTTTCAATTTCAGAGGAACATTTTGTCCACTCAGAGTAATTGTGCAGTTTATTTCCCGCTGGTCTTGTGACACTCGCCCCGAGAAAGCGAGGGACTGGGTCGCATTTGTTTCCAGCGGAGCGAGATTCCCGATTGCGACATCGAGCTGCGCTTCCTCGCAGACCAAGCGAACCGTCATTTTCTTTGCAGGGACCCAGAAACTTTTGAAACCGATTTCAAGAGCAAACCGCCCCTCATCGTCGACTCGAATGCCGTGAACACCTTTGAGCTGAGGCAGCACTAAGGAAGTAGGTGTCACTGAAAGGGCGCGATCAATGTGAAAGAGACCTTTGATGCCACTTTGCTCTATCGGTGCATCAGCTGTGAGCATGAGGCGGGAGTACAAAGAACTTAAACTCTCTTGGGGATAGACCCCACGCAGAAGCGCCATGCTGGCGCTGATAAAGGGAGCGGCCTGAGACGTTCCATTCTTGTAGTCATAGCCCTTACGGCTGATATGCAAAGGCGCAATGGTCACAGGTATCGTGCTCAGGATTTTTTCACCAGGTGCAAAGAGATCAACCTGGCTCCCCCAATTAGAGAAGCGCGCCACATCACCATTGGCACGGAGAGCACCAACACAAATCACACCTTCAAGTTGGCAGGGATAGATCGTCGCACGCTGAGAACTGTTTCCTGCTGCGGCGACAACCGCCACACCTTGAGCGATAGCTTTTTTGATAACGGCTTCAAGCTCCGGCGTCATGAAAGAACGGGGCCACCCCACACTCAAATGAATCACATCGACTTGACGTGAGAGCGCGTACTCAAACGCTTTTGTTAGACGGGTCGGTAAAGGAGGCGTGTCTTTCGGAGTATTGGTACCTTCTCCCGGAGCAAAAACGTTCAAAGGAAGAAATTTGAATTCCCCCATCACCCCAGCGAGGGCCGAGCGGATGACACCTGTAACGTGAGTTCCGTGGCCATCTAAGTCTTCGGCACGGTTATGTCCTTGGACAAAGTTCCAGCCAGCACAGTCGCCTTTGTAACCGTTACCGTCTTTGTCTTCGCCATCTTTCGGCGGGAGGATGTGGCCGTCGAAGCATTCTGCTTCATTGTAAGCAATATGATTTTTGAGTTCCGGATGCTCGATTTCAACGCCACCATCAATGATGGCAATGATGACATCTTTTTTGAGTTCGACATTGGCCACGGCCGAACGTCCCCAGTTCATCAATGGACTGGCGGTAATTCTTTCGTCATGAAGATCATCAATGCTAATGAGCAATTCTTGGCCATTGGGATTCAAGTACCAACGGTATGTATCCATTGAGGACTGCGCCCAAGCCAAAACAGGCAAGAATGCGGCGAGGAGTAGCGTCTTCTTCATATCGCTCTCTCCATCATCCAGTTCGCCAGGAGCTCACCTTCAAGGATGCCCCAGTTCTGAATCACTTGCTGAGTCGGCGATGTTTGCAGAGGGAGAGGAAGTTCTCCATAAACGTGTGAGAAAATCGGACTGTCGCCATTCTCATCACCTTGGCGGAAGCCTTCGATGCGGCCTTGGTAAGCGATGTTATCTTTCCCTACCAGCAACTCTAATCCACGGACAGTGAGATCACTCTGCAGGTCCTTCAACCACGCGTGGTACAGCTTCATACCGTTGGTTGGATCATTGCCCTTAAGCTCACGGGCGATGCGCTTCAAGCGAGCATGATAGGAATAGGCCACTTGCTCGAGCTCACTCTCCTCAATTCTTGAAAGAGGATGAAGCTTAAGCGCATTCTCAATTTGTTGAGCACTCGTTACCAAAAGCTGATCAGTGCCTTCTTGGGTCAAGGTGTACAAGAATGAGATTTGGTAGAGCAAAATCGAATTTGTATTAATGACAACCAATGGGTCGAAGATAGGTCGGCCCGCTTCGCGATTGATCAGATTCAAAAGATTGCGCAATTTGCTTGGAGTCACTCTCCAGCCGTTCATGATTCGCTGGTAGTTCGTCGTAAGGCGTTCGCCGTCAAACTCAGATGTGAAGATTTTATTCTTCGCCTTACCACCCAAGGTGAAGCCTGGATTAAGAGTTGTTACTTGAGAAAGCGCCATATCAGATTCTGTTAAACTCGAGATCAGCGAGTTGACCGCTTCAACCACGTAAGACTCTGTATCTGTTCCCGTCGTAATGGCATCGTAACGACGATGGATGGTCTTCTTGCTGCCACCAATGGCATGAGTCAGATTCATGGATTGATCCGAGCCGATTTTATTGCGTTTAAAGATCAGGAACTGAAGAGTATTCGCACTTCCTTCCATTTCGTGTTCAATACGATGTGGCGTCACAACTTCTTGAAGCGCATCATGGTTCAGCGAGAAGATACTTTGGCGCAAGGCCTTAAGGGCCTCAACTGTGACATCACGGCCAGCGAGCGATACGGGATAAAAATGAGTTTCCGCCGTGGCTTTGTTCCAACGAGCATTGACTCCTAAAATTGGAACGAATGAGCGGAGTTTCAAGGTCAGCATGAGCTTCAGGTTTTTACCGTAGTCTTGGTAAAGCTGAATGGTGTCTTCATCTGAGCGGTGAAGATGAAACCGTGACAGCATCATACGTTCGGCCTGGACACGAGCGTAGACCTTAAGGATGCGCTTATCCATACCCATCAAACTGCTGACACTCAACTCGCCTTCACCAAAGATCCCCGGAACCAACGAGTCGGTAATAATAAAAGACTCACCTACAGCCAAGGTACTCTTAAGATCATTCACAACTGATTGGACGAGAGCATCGGCCGCTTCGCCTTCCGCACTACTTAGGCGATCAATCTTTTGACCGAGATTTTTGAGCATCATCGGCACGTACATGTTCTTGTACGGTTCTTTCATGGACTTTTTGAGCGACTGCACCGGCTTCACATGCGAGAAGACACGCTGAAAGCTCAAGCGCGCACCGGCCTTCACATCCAAAGGAATCGGCATGCCCACGATGGCGCCGGTCATACCGGCATCAAGAGCAAAGCCGATGTTATCCACCAACTGCACTTTGTTATTTGTGCCCAGATAGGCGCCCGTCACGATGTCACGCGAGAGTATCACGCTGCCGTGGAAACTTGGAATGACAATGGCCTGAGTCGGAAAGATTTGACCTTGGTTGCGCACGATCTCTTCGATCTTCTCTTGAAACGCCGCTTGGTCATCAGTTCCTAGAACTTTATTAAGACGAGTGATGCCCAAATCGATGAGCTGCGACTGGCCACGAGACAAAGCGAAAGAGCCTAGCTCCGAGGCGGAGAATGGTGATTCTGGATCACCGTAAGAAAAACGACCGGCGTAGCCGTCAAAAAACTCTTGCACGATTTCGCCATCGACTAAACCCGGCGCAAGAGAGACTTTTGGATCGAACGCGAGCAGCGCTGTTTCCTTGTCGAGCTGAAGCAAGGCCATCATATCGTTACGACGAGCGACAATCTTCTCAATAAGAATTTTCTCAACGGCCGCTGGATATGAGGCTTTCTGAACGATCTCTTCCCAATCTGCGCGCGTGAGTTTTCCTAGACGACGGCCAATCCACCGAGCATCTTCCCAGCTGGTGCGGTAGCTGGTGTCCAGATCTTGGGTGTGGTTAAGTTTTAAGTTGTTTAAGACCACGCGACCCGCTTGCCACGGCATCAGATTTACTGACTCCGTGGTGTCGACGATGGCGAGAGGAACATACGGGGCGCGCAACAAACGGCGACCTTGATGAACTTCCGCCGGCATGATCCCCGAGGCGAGGTTATAAATTTCCGATTCGGGAGTGAGCACGAGAGCGTCCTGCAACACCATCGTGAGGTCTTGCTCTGACTTGATCCAACGATCCGTTCCGGCCAACAACTTGTCTTTCATCTCTTCTTTGAAAAGATCGCGGTCAATGCTGTCGGAGAAGACCATCTTGAAACGTGAAACCCAGCTCATGGGCTGAGTGTTGTAACCAATTTTTGAGAGCACATTACGACGTAGGAGATTGGTGTGAATCTTCTTCGCCAAGACGACGATGAATTCACGGCCATCGGCATTCATCACAGTGAAGCGCAGCTGACCGCTGCGGCTCGGGAGTTCCTTTACGAACTGAACAGTTTCATCAGCACGCACCAAAGCGTGCACTGGGATCAGGCGCTGATTGGGATTCCAGATATTCGTCAGTGAGCTCGGTTCAAGCAACGACAAATCTTCGCCCCTGAGGGCGCGCTCGTGGGCTTCTTCTGGTGAGACCGGTAGATCGATGGCCGCTTCAATCGAATAAAAACGGGGAATAAGACCAGGAATAACTTCCTGGGCATGGGCAACACAAGTGAGCAGCAAGGCCCAAATAATAAGGAGGCACTTCGATGATTTCATGACACGCATTTATCACTCCCCTCTTCACTCTCACTATGGGCCTGGTAACTTTTACTGGTCGATTCTGGACAAAAAAAAGGGCCCGTTTCCGGGCCCCAAGTGCTTGTTAAGCTTAGATTTCGTCGCCGACCATGTCGGTGAAGAAACGTCCAATCTGCTCCGGAGTGGTGTTATTCACCTGGGCGGCAGTTTGAAGAAGTGTTTCGTAGCTCTGTTCGCTGCCCTGAGCTCTTGCCTTCAGTGCTTTTTCAACTTGAGTCATGCTGACACCCAATGCGTCCATCGCGAATTTATCTTTCTCACCGTTCGTGAGTTCGCGAGCGCTTTCAAGTTTTTGGTAACGGTTCGCAAGTTTCGCGAGCTCTTCAGCGCGAGAACTAGAGAGAGAGAATTCGCTCTTAAGCTTCATCGCCATGAATTTTTCTGCTGCTTCTTCTTTCAAAGCTGCAATTGTATCGAGGTCGCGTGACATTGATGAAGTGTTGTCGAAGCGGAAACCACCGCCGTAGTAGAACGTGTCCCAGTGAGACGTATCAACCCACTCTTGGCCAGCGTAGATATATTCAGTTTCCCATTCCCAGCAATCGCAGAAGTCGTCGTAGACGTAGTCTTCGTCAGTTACGTAAACGTCTTCCCAGTGACCGCTCTCAACCCATTCACGGTTGGCAGAGAGGTTACGAACAACGTCTACGCCATCAACAGCAACGGCCATGAACTGATCAACAGTTGTCATGGTCTCGCGGTCCCAACGGTCCATGTTGAACGCCAAGAACTCACCCGTCACATCGTTCTTGTAAACGACGTAATCACCTTTGGTGGTGTAGAGCTTAACGATTGAGTGTGGCTGACCCGACTGACCTTCGAGAGCTCTCTCGAATGACTTCGCGTCTTTTTTATGACCACATGCGACAGCGAACAACGCCAGCGCCAACAAAAACAAAATTCTTTGCATAATCACTCCCTGTAGATTTTTGCGAACGGACATACCCGAGCAAAAAAGATGCCAATACTGCGTTACGTCTTATCGTTTGCTTAATGCTTTGCAAGGTGCGAATTGATATCAGTTTTTTTGGAGTCAAAGCGCAACTGGTGCACGCGCGTTGCGCAGTAAGATCAACCTTAAAATTTCGGGAAAAGAAAAAATATCAAAGCATGTCTGCTAAGTGATGGGGCCTTATCAGGGTGATTAAACACTGCGTGAGCCGTCGCGGGCACACCGAGTGCCCTCATGCCTTCAAGACCAGTGAATAAGAGTGGAAAATGATTCGCCTCAAGTCGCATCGGCTTCTGCTTCCAGTTTCGGTCCTGGATTTGGATTCCCTTGCTCTCTGGGTAGATCACCAGCCTCTCGCTATCGCTGTTTTGTGGATGGCCCACAAGTGTCAGGTAGGATCGGTCATAGTGGGGAGCAAGAATATAGTCCGTGTCTGTGTCTGCGACGTACCGGTTGACCTTGAGCAAACAACTAAAACCTTTTTCTTGAATCTCCTCAGGAAGCAACTTCTGCATAACGGGAAAAACATCATCACAAGATTGCTCCATGAGACGGAGCAATCTTTCGATGGAAGGGTTCGACAATGCCTTATGATTTTCTAAAAATGGGTAAAAACCACTGACGTAAGTGAACGAGTTTATGTGCGAGAGTTTATTTTTTTGAGTTCTCTTAAAGCCCATTGTGTCTACTGCAGAATGGCCATCTCGAGCGGCTAAGAACTCACCCAGATACGAATCGTATGAAGCGATTTGGGTGTCGAGCTCGTCGATGTCCCGCAGAACCTCGTCGAAGGCTGCATAGATTTGGCCACAAGTCGAAGGTGTCAAAGTTGGACAGTCGAGTCGTGCAAATCCACTCCGCGCGATCTCTTCTAAAACGACATTATTATGATTCATGAGCCCTTCCTCGCAGCTCGATCATAGCAACATCCATAAGTTTCATCAAAGTTTTGCGCTGATGCTTGCGCCGCGAAGTTTACAGAGAGGTTAGGTACAGTCCACTCAAAGAGTGGGCTGTACCTAAAGTTTTTGACGCGGACTAGAGCTCTACACCGAACAATTCCGGAAGAATGCGGCTCTCAAGGTTAGCAGCTGAAGTTCCGATCTTGTCAGCGATTTTGCTAACGAGGTCAGACTGAGCTTGCTCAGATTGAGATGCTTCCATGACTTCGGCCAAGCTGACGCCTGCGAGTTTTTGAAGATCAGTAGCGAAAGCCGCTTGGTCAGCAACAGTCAACTCACCGTTTGATTTGCCAAGAATCTTCTCAGCTTTCTCGCCCAAAGTTACGAGAGACAATGAAGTCTCGATGCCGACGTTGAAAGCGAAAGAGATGTTCGCCGCTTTCTTGATGAATTCTTTCTGTTGAACTTCAGCAGTCATCAAAGAAACGTCTGTAGTTGCTGCTTCGTCTTCGTACTCGAAGCCCGAGTTGCGACCGACGTAAGTGTTAGTCCAGTAGTCGAAATCAACCACTTCGTAATCGTCACCCCAGTAGTCACCGAAAAGATCGCCATTCAAGATGTCGTCGTTCTCGATGCCACGGAACTCTTCCGCGAGAGCTGTCGTGTTAGAGTAGTAGTCGTAGTAAACGATCGCGCGGATGTACTGAAGTGATACCGCTTTGTGCTCGTTGTAGCGGTCGTCGTAGATCACGAACCAATCTTCCTCGCCCGGTGTGGCCGAACGAAGAGTCTCGTTCGTGTAGAGTTCAACATAAGACTGGTAGTTCGAAGATTCGATGTTGTTCAAAGCAGCTACGAACTGATCTACAGTAACGTAAGCTGAAGAGTGTGAGCCATAAGAAGAGCCGGTTGTGCCTCCGCCAGTCGTTCCACCGCCAACGGTCGTACCGCCGCCAACTGTGCCACCACCTGAAGTGCCGCCGCTAGTGTATCCACCGCCGCCGCCGCCTCCACCATTGCAGCTAGCAAGAACAGCGAGTGCGCAGGTGAGAACAGAAGTTTTCAAAACGTTAGAAATCGAACTTTTCATCGGAACTCCTTAGAAAGTTAATTGAACGGAAATACCTGAGCAAAACGTGTGCCACTCAACATGAACATTTTATCCAGCACATAATGCGTCGCAAGGTGCGAGTTGAGGCCAGTGCAAAGTGACACAGGTGCATGCGCGATGCGCAAAAATTCTATTTTGCTTAGCTGGAATTTTGTCATATCTAAAGGTCATGAAAATCCTTCTCATCACCGTCCTACTCCTCACCTCTTCTGCATTTGCTGATTGGAAAAATCCAACTGTCTTGTGTCCTGAAGAAGCTCTTCCTCAAGGTGTCGCTTGCCTCGACTTAAGCGGTGTTACTAATCCTTGGGATGAATTCCCGGCCGGCATGTCGAACGAGGACATTCAACGTTGGAAGACAACACTCTCGAAAGATCTCAAGGTTTGTCGCGCACGCGAAAACCTTCGTCGTGAAGCTGCAAATCCTGGAAGCTTTACTCCATTGCAAATCCAAATAGCCTGGATGACTTCAAGTGGCGGTGATTTCTCACGTGAAAAACTCGCAAAGATTATCGAATCGGCCAATCAGCTCCAGATGCCACCGCAAATTCTCATCGGGGCCCTCACGCAAGAATCCCTCATGGCCGATCTTGGAATTTCCTCTGACGGTGGTAACTACTCTTGTGGTATCGGCCAACTGAACATCTCTGAGTGGTGCCTCGGCATGAATACACTCTCTGCTGCTGAAAGATTGCAGCTAAAATGGCCGACGATGACATGTGACACAGTCACTCCGGCCATGGTCGCTCCCTTCCATAATTTAGCCCTTCGCAATTTAGGTGTGCGCCCAGAATATAGACTAGACGCCAGTGACTTTGCCGACATCACACTCAACCAGGTTGTTGGTCAGTTTCCAGCAGCGACACCTGCTGTACAGGCGACTCGCTTTAAAGCCATCACTTCATTTGTGAACAACTGCCAAAACTACACGTATGGCATTCCTTTTAAAGCCCGCAACATCAAGAATCTCTTTGAAAACTTCGTTCCGGCAAAAATGAAAACCGAAGAAGTGTATGGCGCCAATGAACGCTACGCTCGCAGCTGTTCGAGCACCTATCTTTCAAAATACTTTCCGCTTCACACGGGTTGGCTCTTGGCCTTGGCCGCTTACAATGCTGGTCCGTCTATGACGAAACTCCTTGAACACTATCACCAAGCTAGTGGCGCGGAGATGCCCTCGCTTAATCCGCTCGATCTCATCGAAGCACTCTACTGGGGTGGCGAAGTGCGTGCAGGAGGCAATCGCGTTTACTTCACGGGTGCGAACGGAAGAACATTTTCACAAACGTGGTACAAGAGCTGTGTGGTTCAACGCCATATCGCTCGGATCATTCAACACGTCACTGTTCCGGGAACAACCATTGCACGTTCGCTGGAAGACACTCCTTGCTCGCAAGTCGTGCCGGCGAACCGTCGGGCGTCGTCAGGAATTAAAAATTAGCGTCGTTTCGTTTTGCCAAGAACTCAGTGAGGTCGATCGCCTTAACGTCTTGGACACTGAGACGTTGTCCGTTTCGCTCGTGTGTTTCTCTTATCGTTTGTACAAACATCTTTTTGGATCGGGAGTAGATAAACGTCCCGTTGAGATTATCCGAAAATAACAAAAGATCATCTCCGAGCTCTTGGACGCCGCCGCAAGCACTCGAAAAGAAAGCCTCCTTGGGCGAGGCTTTGAATTCAAACATCTTCTTCTGTTGTACAAACTCGATCTCTTGAATGGTTGAGAAAGTTCCTTCCTCCGTCGCATCCGAGGTCTGATTGTTAAACAAGAGGAGATGTCCTCTCCGGCTCACCTGGACATCATGTATGTGATGAATGGCCTGATTGCTGAGAAGTGTGAAAATCTTCAATGTCTTGAGATCCGGAGAAAGAATAAATATCCCTTGAGACAAACCATTCACGATGATATCTCCCTCTTGAAACGCGGAGTTTTTCACCCCGCTTATCACTCGAGGAATTTCATAGACACTATTAAAATGGCTTGATTCGGTGTCGATCTTGGTATCTTCCCTAAATTTTTCTGCCACGACCCATTGAAGGCGTTTCACCGCCGCCTCACGAAACATAAAATCTGCTTTCGCTTCATGGAGGATTTTTCCCTCCAACGATAGTATCAAAACTTTATCAATTCTATCCTGCTTGCCTTCAGATTTTACGATATCAGAACTGAGCGCGAGAATTCTCTTTCCATCGTTTGAGAGTTTCAATTGATGATGGAAGTGACCTGCCATCTCCCATTTCACTTCGTTGTCTTTGGTAAAAAAACGAAGACCTGCTTTGGAACCACTGAGAAAGCTCCCATCCCCAAAAAACACGCACATTTCTCCGGGATAAGTTCCAAGATACTTTCCGGACACACTATAGATGGTGCACCCACTCACGAGATGGGGAGGGAGCATTTCTTTTTTCTGAGCGGCTAGCGAGACATCAGTGCTGCAAATAAAGAAAAACAAAAAAAGTATTCTCATTGGCAAATAACCTTAGGGTCATACTCATTCGAGAACGGATACCTGATTTCACTCATGATCTTACTGCCTGCGCAGTAGACGTAAACGACCATGAGGCGAGATCCTGAGCAGTGGCCCGGCTTTCCATTTTCATCGAGGAAGAGGACCGAGCTTGAAGCCATCGACCCATTAAAATCGACTCGTTCTCCGATCACATTTTGCTTTAGACACTCTTCTGACCACTTTAAGGTGCCATAATACGGGTCGCGAGATTGCTCAAAAAGTAGCTTGAGGAAGCGCACGTGATTATCAATCACCTTCTTGGCCTGCTCAGCAGAGCTGACGTCGATGGTTCTAACTTGGGCATCCAGCGGGAAGGCGGTCAGCTTATTCGTTTTCGTGACGGCACAGGCACTCAACAAAAACAGTAAAAGAAAAAATGTGTTAGTCATGAGTGCAATAACTCTCTTCTACGGCTTTGAGTTCCATGTCTGTGGAAATGACCTTGAAGGCGCCCATCCCAACGCAGTTGTCGTCTTGCCCTGGAATAACGATCACAAATCGTTTGTTATCCTGAGACATGAACATCGCCGGATTAAGAGAGCTGCGAACTTCTTGCTCCAGAATCGGCTTCAATTCATCGAGAGTACCTTGAAACACATTTTCCCGTAGCTTCTTGTGTGCAAGCCAGCGGACCTTCTTAAAAGTCTTCGGAACAACCCCCTGAATCACAGCTGGAAGCTTGTCCCATTTCTTCCACTCGAATTTGATTGGAAATTTTGCGAACCCCTTGTGCGTCGGCATCTTCACATTTTCAATAAAAGAGAAAGGTTGGGAAAAGACATCGCCTCTATTTTCAACAAGCGCGTGACAGGCATAGCAAGCATTTTGCGAGGCCACAGGTTCTTCGGGAAAAGTCTTTCCTTCCGGATCGAAGAGGCCGTATCCCCATCCTCCAGTCGTTGAATACTGTTTCTTATTTTTCACCATGAGTTGGTAACGACGAATCCCTTTGGGGACTACTGAACTTGTGAACTGATCGTCCACACCTGTATGAATGCCTGTCTTGGCAAAGACAGCTCCATCGGGATAATTGATTGAGCCTGACAGCAGTGTCTTCATGGCACTTTCATTCGCGTAAGTCAGGCGCATTTCACCGGTGTCTTTACGAAAACGAATTGTGACCAGCTGCCATTTCTTAGGAAAGTCTTTGTAGTCCGAGTAGGAAATCCCATTCATGGAATCTTTGCCGGCATACTTGGCAGGTTGCGCTATTAAACTAAGGGGCCACAAAAGCCAAAACAGAAGGCCAAGGCGCACGAGCAATCCTTTGCTTGAGATCAATGTAATTTGATTAATGCTAGCTTAACAATTGTGACAGAGGCAAAAAAAAAGCCCCTGGTGAAGGGGGCTTTAGCTTCTCTAAAGAAGTGGTGCCCGGTGAGGGACTCGAACCCCCACGATCACTCACCAGATCCTAAGTCTGGCGTGTCTACCAATTCCACCAACCGGGCATGGGATTTACAATAGACGTGTCAGGATATTCAGGCAAGCGCTAGGACGCCTTTTTATCCGGCGCAGCAGGCTTTCCTTTGGAGGCTTTCTCAGCATCTTTCTTTGCTTTTTCGGCCAGATTTTTCATTGCGGTATTCTCAGAGCGAAGCTTATTGATCTCTTTTTTAGCCTCACCTAATTGATTGGTCGCAGCAGCAAAGTCCATTGAGAGCTTCTTCACGGAGGCTTCCATTTGAGTCATCTTGCTCTTCATCGCACCATCTGTCTGAGGACTTGGTGCTTTCGCCATGCTGGCAGTCAATTCAAGCACCTTTTGCTCTAGCTCTTTCGTTTGTGCATCGGCGCGCCCGAGCTTAAGAGTCTGCTGAGCCACTTCCTGTTGAAGTTCACGAATTTTCACTGTCTGAGCTTCGAAACGAGCGTTGGCCGCAGAGTTTGTCGGGCCCGCATTCGATACGGCCTGACGTAAGGATTCCTCTACTTTTGCCTTCTCACTTCTCAGCCGCTGCAGCTCAGATTGATCCAACTCTGATTTACTCTTCTGTTTGGCATGCTCTTTCTGCAAGGCCTGCAACGCCACTTCTGCGCGCTGCTTATCCATCGTGATCTTACGAACATCTTCGTCTTTTTTCGGATTTGTTCCCGACGCCTGCTTCTCGAGGTTCGCCGCCATCGTAGCAATTTTATTTTTATAGACGTCAACGAGACGACTCAGCGACTGCTTCTCGAGTTCAAGCTCTTTGATCTTTTGTGCGCCACCGGCCTGTTGTGCGGACCCTTGTGAAGCCATGAGTGCAGCCAACTTTGCCTTGAGCTCGTTGATCTCACTATCTTTCTTCGACACGATAATCGCCAACCCATCTTTTGCTTTTTGTACGACGACATCACGGGTTTTTATGGAGCGATTGGCCTTCTCGATCTCTTGCGTGAAGAAAGCTTCCTTTTGCTGCATCTCAAGCTTCGCTTTCCGGACCTCAGTCTCAGATTCCCGAGCGGCCTGGATCATCTTTTGTTCACGCTCGAGCGCTTTACGCATTTTCTCTGCCGCCGCTGGATCACTTCTACCGCTGGCAAGACTTTGCATCATCTGCATCTTCTGCTCGAGAGTCATGACATCTTCAGCCGTCACCGTTGGGGCCAGTGAAACTGATTCTTTTGCCTTGCGATCAATCATCGCCATTTGATCACGGGTTTCTTTCAGTATCCGAATTTCTGCCTGAGCCGTTTCAAGCTGGGTCTTCGTTTTAACATTTTCACTTTCAAGGGTACGCATGCGAACCATCAAAGCAGATTGCTTTGCGTCCATACCTTCGCCGCTTGCACCGTTACTTGCAACGCCAGCTCCGCCCAAAGAAGTCACCTGCATCCGGCCCGAGGCTTTGCTCCCTCCTGCGCCGGCCTCACCTGCCTTAACAGTCCAGCTGCCGGCCTTGCTCTCCGTTTCCCCTTGGCTGATACGGATGACGGCGTCATCGACTTTCGGCTTGTCTCCCTTAATGACTTGCTTCACTTTCTCTTCAGGGCCTGAACCGGAAATTTTCTGCACCAGTTCCGCTTCCTGAGCACTTCCTCTCACAACCTGCGAGTGTTCTTCTTCTTGCTCTCCACCGGAGATGACCTGAACAAATTCTTCCTCCGGCACATCGGCGGTGATGGTGTGAACGAATTCTTCTTCCGCCAGCGGCTGCATCTGATCTGGGAGCAGCTTTTCGTTAAGCTCTTGCGCCAACTCTTCTTCGACTGCAGGCGTTTCGGTCGCCAAGCGTTTCATCTCTTGGTCAATCTGGCGTTCGATCTGCTTGCTGCTTAAGACCTGATTCAACAGGATCCCACCGAAACTGAGGGTGCGCTCGCCTTTGCGGTCTTGCCACAGGCCAGAGATGACGAGTTTTGAAGCATTTTGAATGTATTGAATCTCCAAAAAGTCTGCGCTGTGGGCACACACAGAGAGAAGATAGCGGAGCGGGTCTTGGCCAGTGGGCTGACCGAAACTATCGAGCAAATATTCGGCCACGTAGTTACGAACAGAGAGATGGATCTGCACCACCATATCCTGACCGGTATGGCCGTAATCGACTTCAATCGGCAAACCACCAACGCCGGCCTGCTTGAGATAGACCAAATAATAAAGCGCATGGTCCACAAAGGTGCGGACGTTCACTACGGCCCCATCGCGAGCGTGGACAAAGGCACTTAAACGATCAAGCTCGAGTCCAATACGAAGGTGATTGGTGATCTTAAAACTTGCGCCTTCTTTGACGGACGGAAAGTTCTCATCGAGGTGCACGCTGGCGCGACCTAAGAAGAACTTCTCCAGATTCACCTGGCCCATGGGAGTGACGAGCCAGTTTTGATCTATGACAAAACGGCCATTATTCGCCACAAAGCTCGCGAGTTCTTTGACTTCTGAAAGGGCTACCAGCGAAACGTCATTGGTCACGGTATCAAACATCTTCCCAATCAAATGGAAATCTTGATCACCGCTTAACAAAACATGCGTCAGCTCAGTTCCACTCTCAAAATTTTCTGGCTTGATCAGCTCAGCATTATGCTTCTGGAAAAAAGCTTGCAACGTAGATGACATCTCACCTGAGTGCCAAAGAATTTTCATCATGCTGCACTCTCCTTCTCAGGAGAGGACACTCGTGCCCAGACGGTCAACTTGTCCACGACACTTTGAACAGGTAATCCTTGAACCGGACGAGCAAGAAACACATTCCAAAGCTCTTGCCAGCCTTGACGGAGATTTTTTTCGAGCACTTCTTCGCGATAATCCACCAAGCTATCGGCGAGAACCATCAAGGTTTCCCAATCTGACAGCACTGAAAGATAAGACTTCTCAGGAAAGCCACTGCCATCACTCTTTTCATGGTGATGCAGGACACTGAGAAGAAGTTCAGAGAAATTCATCAGAGCTTGCAGTTCAATCTGTGCGCGCTCGTAGCTTAGACGAGGATGCGTGAAGAAGAGGGCATGCTCTTTTTCACTGGCGGATTGTGAAATAAGGAACTTTCCACCTTCACCAGGTTTGATCCTCTCGGCTTGGCACGCCAGTGCGACCCAATAAGTGAACGACTCATCGATCAGACCCGCATCGAGATACCAAGCGGCCTGATAAATTTCTCGCAAGAAAACGGGATCACGATAGCCGCAGGCCAGGCTAAAGAGTACCGACAACGAAGACACCATGAGACCACGGCGATACAGCACCACGTGCTGCGCTTGAAACTCTTCGATCAATTGCTTATTGGGTTCAAACAGCGCATGGCAAGTCATCGCCCAATCGAGCATGGTCAAACCACCGTCTTGGTCCATGCCAGATTTCACGGCAGCGACAAACGCATCCGCAGCGACTTCAACTTCTTCCGGATCTTCGGCGCGCTTCCACGCCTCGTAAAGTTCCGTCAGAGATTGCACACGATCTGTGTTCACCAGAGGAAGCAAACGCAACTGATGTGAATGTGAGTAGTGCTCACGCCAAGCAGGTTCTAACACATCACCCGCACGCTTAAGTCGCAAAGTTTTTCCCGCCGGACTGATGATAAAAATATCACCAGGCGCGAGTTCCCAACGCGACAACTCAGCACCATCAAGTGGCGTGAGATATTCCACCGGCGGTGGAACCCAACGTGATTTTTGCGATTCGGTCGACACTGTGTCAGACCCTCCCTAACCTCTCTCTATTCGGAAAAACCCCAGTAAATTCGAGGAAAAGATGAACAACTGAGTGACACGCTCTATTGAGTGAGCTTCTTGTGGACGATGCCCAGAAACGCCCTTTATCATAGGCGCCTATAGCAAAAAGGTCGGGTTTTATGCTTGTGCTTGATGGAATCGTCATCGCGCTCTATATCTTCATGATTTTTGGTATCGCGTGGCAGGTTAGCGGGAGAACTTTCAAAGGAGAGAGTACTGTCGAAGGTCAGTATCTCGCCGATCGAAGCCTGACGTTTACTGAAGCTATTTGCTCCATTATCGCCACCGAAGTCTCGGCATTAACCTTCTTAGGTATCCCGGCCTTTGCCTACAACACTGATTTTAACTTTCTACAGATCTACATTGGCGCGGTCTTAGGGCGCTTTGTGGTCGCTCGCGTCTTCATACCTCGCATCTACGGGAAGGGCATCACCCTCTACGAAGTGATCTCGGGTAAAGATGGTCATCCTTCAGGACGCCGCCTCATCGCCTTGTTTTATGCGTCCAGCAAGATTCTCTCTGTCGGAGTTCGCCTTTTCTCCGGCTCAATTTTGGTCGGCACATTCTTAGGTGTGAACGTTTACGTTGGCTTGTTTGTGACCACCTTCATCACTTTCCTCTACACCCTCATTGGCGGACTCAAGGCCGTCGTTCGTACTGACATTCTTCAGATGGGACTTTTTATTCTAGGTGGAATCGTCGCTCACTTCATGATCCCAAATGTAGCAGGGCTTGAGTGGAGCAGCATGATGGGTGCCGCTTATGACGCTGGCAAAACGACTATCTTCCATTGGAGCGAGCCTTGGAGTGTTGTTGCAGGACTTGCGGGCGGTGTCCTCTTTGATATGTCCACACATGGCGTGGATCAAGATTTTGCTCAACGTCTAATGGCCGCTCGCACGCGTGCCACAGGACAGTGGGCGATTTTTCTCTCGTCCTTCATTTCAATTTCAGTCGGTGCCCTCTTCTTAGGCGTCGGTGCTCTCTTGTGGAGCTTCTACCAGGTCCACCCATTCCCTGCGGGAGTTCCCAACGCCGACCACCTCTTCTCGCACTTCATCGTCACCTACTTCCCCACAGGATTGCGTGGCCTGATGGTCGCAGGAGTCATGGCCGCCACCATGAGCACGCTCGACTCTACGATCAATGCTCTTTGCGCCACTTTTCACAATGATGTCTTCCCGAAACGTGACGTGGCCAAACTCGGACGTCACATGCTGGTCGATAACATCGTCATCACCACACTTCTCTTTTCAGTCGCGGTCGTTGCTTCGGCCAATAGCGGATTGCTGCTCTTGGGGCTCAAGATTCAATCTTGGACGGCGGGTGCCCTCCTCAGTCTGTTCTTCGCTCGTCTAGTATTTGGATCAGTGTTCAAAGCACGCTTTGATGCGACGACGGTATTCACGGCCTATGTATGTGGAGTCAGTGGTGTCGCGATCAATACACTTGTATTGAAAGGTGATTGGAACTGGAATACGTACTATGGCTGTGGGTTTGGATTGGCGGCGCTCTTCCTCTTAGGAAAAGTACGCCGCCAGCAAAATTAAGAGATAAACGCTTCGATATTCTTCGGAAGTCCCTTGGGGATAGCTCCGAGCAGAGTCTTGGTGTACTCCTCACGGGGCTGCTTGTAGATGCGATCAGCGCGATCCATCTCAACGAGCACACCCTTGTTCATCACACCCACTTCATCGGAGATGAAATTCACGACACCAAGGTCATGGGAAATGAAGATGTACGTGAGCTTGAACTCTTGCTGTAGATCCAAGAGAAGATTCAACACCTGCGCTTGAATCGACACATCAAGAGCTGAAACTGACTCGTCACAAATCACAAACTCCGGACGCAACATCAATGCACGAGCGATGCAAATACGCTGACGCTGGCCACCCGAGAACTCATGCGGGTAGCGATTCAACTGGTTCGCTTTCATTCCCACTTTTTCCATCAATGCTTTAGCAGCATCGAGACGTTCTTTTTTGCCACCGCCTAGTCCGTGAACCACCAACGGCTCAGTGAGAATCTCACCGACGGTCATCCGCGGATTCAAAGACGAGTAAGGATCTTGGAAAATGATCTGCATCTTACGACGCAAAAGACGCATTTCCTCTTGGCCCATCTTTGTTACATCTTTCCCTTCGTAGAAAATGCTTCCTGATGTCGGCTCCACCAAACGAAGGATTGTACGGCCGAGAGTTGTTTTCCCGCAGCCAGACTCACCCACCAACCCGAGCGTCTTACCACGCTTAAGCTGGAAGCTAACGCCGTCGACGGCTTTGACTTCGCCGACTTTGCGGCCGAAGAGTCCACCTTTGATGGGGAAGTGAGTATGGATGTCTTTCACTTCGAGGAGGATGTCGTTGCCATTTTTAGCTTCGTAGTCTTTTTCAAAAACTTGCACACGATCACGACTCACTTTGAGGCCGTTACCGGCCTCATCCATGAAATCGCTAACGGTCAAAAGACGCTTCGGATTGGCGCCCATGTCTGGACGGCAAGCGATAAGGCCCTTGGTGTAGGGATGTTTTGAGCTTTCAAAGATCGCGCGCGTCTTATCTTTCTCCACCATCTTACTGCGATACATGACCACCACATCATCAGCGACATCGGCGATAACACCGAGATCGTGAGTAATGAAGAGCATGCTCATTTTATGCTTTTCTTGGAGACCTCGGAGAAGTTCCAGCACTTGTTTTTGGATGGTTACATCCAACGCCGTGGTCGGCTCATCACAGATCAACAATTTCGGGTCGCAGGCTATCGCCATGGCGATCATCACACGTTGCTTCTGACCGCCGCTCATTTCATGCGGGTAGGCATGAACTTTCTGTGACGGGTTTGGGATCCCTACTTCGTTGAAAAGATCGATGGCTTTTTCCCAGGCCGCTTTTTTATCCATGCCTCTGTGAAGCATGAGAGTCTCGGCGACTTGAGCTCCCGTCTTGAACACAGGATTCAAGCTGGTCATGGGCTCTTGGAAGATCATGGCAATCTTATCACCACGAATTTTTCTCATTTGATCGTCAGGCAATTTCAAGAGATCGACGCCATCAAACAGGATTTCCCCGCTAATGTGCGCCGGTGGCTGCTGCAACAAACGCATGATCGCCAGAGACGTCACACTTTTGCCAGAACCCGACTCTCCTACGATACCGACGGTTTTGCCCATGGGTACATCGAAGCTCATATTATCAACCGCGCGCATCGACGCATCCGTGGTGATGAAATCAACGGTCAAATTCTTAATCGAGAGTAAAGGACGATCCATGTCACTTCCCTTTGAGTTTCGGGTCGAGGGAATCGCGAAGAGCGTCCCCGAGAATGTTAAATGCGAGAACGACGAGGAACATGGCAAACGTTGCACCGGCAAGCTGCCACCACACGCCGCGAGCAAGCTCTTGGCGGGCATCATCGATCATGGTGCCCCAGCTCGGCTCACCTTGAACGCCTAGACCCAAGTACGACAGAATCACTTCTGACTTGATGGCGGTCTGGAACTGCAAACTGGTGTTGATGATCACCAAGTGCATGACGTTCGGGAGGATATGAATGAAGAGCTTGCGAAAATGACCACCGCCGATCGCTGAAGCTGCGTGAACATACTCACGCTCTTTGTGCTTCATCACTTCTCCGCGGATCAAACGCGCCAGGCCTACCCAGCCGGTGATTCCCAAAGCGAGATAAACCGAGACGAGGCCCTTACCCATGATCAAGGTGATCGAGATCAACAGCATGATGTTCGGAATGGATGAGAAGGTCGTGATGAACCAAGAAATGATGTCATCAATCCAACCACCGAAGTAGCCGGCAATCGCACCGATGAACACACCGATAGGTATGGCAATCAACGAAGTCACTAAGCCTACGCTCATGGCGATCTTGGTTCCATGGATAACTTTGGCCAAAACGTCACGACCGAAGAGATCGGTGCCAAGCCAAAATTGTCCATTGGGTGCGAGATACTCCGCTGCCTGCGACGTTCGCCAATCTGGGAGTCCCCACCCTACAGTCGCGAGTACGGCCACACCGGCATACACCATCACGATGACGAGAGAAATAAGGGCCCAGCGATCACGAACCAATCGTGAAAATGCGTCGGCCCAAAGAGATTTCGTATCTTGTGTGCTCATGAATAGTCCTACTTCAGCTTCACTCGCGGATCCGCGAGTGTGTACAGCACGTCAGTCAACAGAGAGAACATGATGTAGGCAATGGATGACAAAACCGCCATCGCCTTAATCACCGGGAAATCTGAAGAGTTCAGCGCATTCAAAGTGATGCCACCAAGACCTGGAATCGAGAAGAAGCTCTCCAACAAAAGAGCGCCCAAGATCAGGAATGGGATTTGAATCACAACGTAAGTAATGATGGGAATCATGGCGTTTCGTAGGACATGCTTGAGAAGGACTGTGATTTCGCCCAATCCTTTCGCGCGCGCGGTACGAACGTAATCTTGGTAAATTTCATCCAAGATTACAGTACGGAAGAAGCGCACATCTGGACCCAGGCTCAACACGATCCAAATAATCCCCGGCAAAGCGACGTAGCTAAAGAAGATCGGAAACTCCGGTTCGTAGCCGCTGATTTCAAACCAGCCGAGCTTGTAAGCGAAGAAATATTGGAAGAACAAAATGTAGGCGACTGAAGAGATCGACTGGCCCGCAATACAAAGGAAACGGATCGTGAGATCGATCCCTTTGCCGCGATAGAATGCCACCACGAGCGAAAGCAAAATCGACAAGATGGTCGAAATGGCAAACGCAGGAATGGTGAGCGTCAGCGATGGCCATGCGCCCTGACGAATCATCTCGATGATATCCTGGCGAGTGGCCCAAGAACGACCGAAGTCGAAAGTGAAGGCACTCTTCACGACATCCATGTACTGCTCAAACAACGGCTTGTTAAGGCCGAGCTGTTCACGCAGATCATGAATCTGCTGAGCGGTCGCATGTTTGCCCAACAAAAGCGGGGCCGGATCACCGGCCACCACGTTGAACAAAACGAAGATGATAAAACTGACCCCGAAAATAACCGGGATCATATATAAGAGCCTGCGGATGATGTAAGTGGTCATCCCCTTCCTTCTGCTAGAACTTTTTCAACAATTCTTTTTTCGCTTCGAGGTCCGCATTCAAGTATTGAACTTGTGTGTGGTTGAACTCGATGTACTTGTAGTTTTTCACCCAGCCTTGGTACAAGCTGACCGACGTGCGGTGCATGCCGTAGATCCAAGGAACTTCGTTGCCTGCCATCTCGTAAAGCTGCTCATAAAGCGCGGTACGTTCTGGACCATCTTGCATGATCGAAGCTTGCGCGAAGATCTTATCGAAACTCGGGTTCTTGTAGTTCGACGAGTTCGAGCCGGGTGCCTCGTTCGGGCCATAGAGTAATGAGAAGAAGTTCTCTGCATCTGGGTAGTCTGCGCCCCAGGCGATGCCGAAGATCTGAGCTGTCTTCGTGTTAGTTTTCTTTACGAGTTCAGGCCAGGTGTTGGTGCTGATGCGAATCTTGATCCCGATGTCTGCCATGTTCTTCGCGAAGAACTCACCTTGCTGACGAGAAACAGTGCTACCCACCGTTTCGTAATTCAACTCAGGAAGACCTTTGCCATCTGGGTAGCCGGCTTCTTTAAGAAGCTTCTTCGCCAAATCAAGATTGCGACCGATGTACGGGTTTTTGTATTCTTTTTTGTGGCCCGAGATTCCTGGTGGAATGATCGACTGAGCAACGGTCGCAGTGTTGTTGTAGAACAATTTGTTCGATTCAACATGATCGTAAGCAAGTGACATCGCCTGACGAAGCTTGATGTTGTCTTTAAAGAGAGGATCAGTGTGGTTGAAGGCAACATAGGTTGTATCAAGCGCGTTCACCATAGAAAGACGGATGCCTTTCTTCGCCATATCGGGGTGAAGAGTTTTTCCACCAACGATGGCCTGATCAAAATTGTCCTTTGGAACAGCAAGAAGGTCCGCTGAACCTTTCTGGAAGTTCAACCACTGAGGCTGAGATTCAACCACGATGTTGACGATAACTTTGTCGACCAGTGGCAACTTCTTGCCGGCGTCGGCCAAAAGCCCTGCGGCTTCGTCTGTGGCTTCACCTTCTGACGGGTAAAGCTTTTCGCGGAAAGTGGGGTTGCGGTTGTAGACGATGCGGTTCGAGTTATCGAAGTATTCGAGCTTGAATGGACCAGTTCCTACTGGGTAGTTCTGGAACTCTTGGCCGTGGAACTCCACCACTTCTTTAGCTACGGCGAAAGTAAACGGCATCGCTAGAGCGTAAAGAAACTGTGGGAACGGCTTCGCGAGTTTGAACTGGAAGGTGTAGTCGTCGATCTTCTTCAGACCTTCCACTGCTTCGTCATAATTTACTTTCTCTGCGCTCGCATTTTTTTCGCGCCACTGGTTGAGACCAGCGATTTTGCCATCCAACAACCACCAGCCAGTAGACTGAAGTTTTGGATCGGCCATGCGGCGGATAGAATAGATGAAGTCGTCAGCTTTGAGCTCGCGGCCTTTGCCACCTGGGAAAGCTTTGCTGTCTTGGAACAACACGCCTTTTTTGACTTTGAAGGTGTAAGTCAGACCATCAGCTGAAACTTCCGGCATGCTCTCAGCGAGGTTCGGCGTGAGCTCATACGGACGCTTGAGATAGTGGAACTCAAGAAGTCCTTCATACACTTTGCCAATTTCGTTGGAAGCATAGAGGTCCGCCGCGTAGATCGGGTCAAAGCCCTTAATCTTTTGTGGGGTGATGAGGTTTAAAACCTTTTCATCAAAATTTTGTTCGCGGCTACAGCCGACAGCTGCAATCATGAACGCAAAAACCAAACCAATTAAGCGCGTGGACATAGTCCTTCTCCTCAAGATGACGAAGTGATCGTATTGAAATCACTCTAGTTTAAAAGCTAGCGACACTCCTGACTATAAAAAGAAGTAGTGCACGACAAGAGGTGCAATTTGACACCCGAGCACAAAACTCAAGCACTAGTTAATGGAAAAAGAATTCTTGCCGCAGTTCAACAACTGACGCACTTTCTGTTTTGCGACTGATCTCGAGAGTGACACGCTTAAAGACAGGGCCTGTAAGATTTTTAAAGATCGCGCGCATCTTCCAATCCGCTTTTAAATCAATCACGCCGACAAATTCTTCTTTTCGCTCATCCCAAGACCAATTTGACGGCACATCATCCCAGCGGCACTTCCAGGTAATGGGTGACGTTGCATCGCATCCTCGCGCTAGTCCCAAGGAATCAGCATGAGTCCATCGCAACAGATGATGGAGATAAGTCACGAAATCTTGACCCAATTGGGGATAACCCAAGCGACGCTCATGAGAGGCCTCTCGCAGCGCTTGAATAACCTGCCAGCGGAAATCATCTGACGCCGGGACTATTTCTGGGCGAGGACGATCGAGTCCAGGAAACGCAAAGGACTCTTCACCCTTAAGCGGGATGGTAATCGCCATGAGCCAATCGTTTTTTTTCAAAACGGCTTCAAAAGAAAAAACCCAACTCTCCGGCGGAATCTCGAGACGGGCCTTGCCCTCGCCTTCCATCTTCACCTGTGCCCACAATTTATCCCACGTGACAGTCTTCACTGGGCCCGTGGCACAAGCACTTAGAAAAAGAAGAATAAGAAGTGAAGAGAAGCGAGACCCCATGAAAGACATCATGGGGCCAGCTTGGAGTTACGGCAAGTGAGAAAGAATTTTAGTCGGCGACTGCTGCTGGGAAACGTTCTGCTTCTAGAACTTCCAGTACGCTGCTCAACTCACGCTTTTCAGAATTCAATCGTGCATTCTTAAGCGCTTGCTGCAAATAGGTACGGGCCTGAGTGAAGTTCTTCATATCTTTGTAAATCAAGGCCAGATGTTTAGCGATGACCACATCGTCCGGAACTTTTTCAAAAGCCTTCGTCAGTTCTTTCAACGCTTCCTTGTGACGACCGGTCTTAAAGTAATACCAACCCAAAGAGTCGCGGATGTACCCATCGTCCGGAGAGATGGCGACGGCTTTCTGGATATAAGGAAGAGCGTCTTCAGGGGAAAGACCGCGCTCGAGCATGGAGTAACCAATGAAGTTCCAGGCGTGCGCATTCTTCGGATCTTTATCGAGGATCGACATGATAATCGCTGTCGAGGCTTCGTAGTTTTTCACTTTCTCCAAGAGTCCAGCGAGATAGTACTGGTGTTGGAGGTTGAAGCTCTTGTCTTTTTGCACGGCTACAAGAACTTTGACCGCTTCATCATCGCGCTCAACGGCTTCGTAGTAGCCCGCTTGCAAGACAGAAATCTCAACCGCGAGATCCGGTATCTCTTTCAACTTATCATTGGAGACCTGCACGAACTTACGTGCGAAGGCACCAGGCTTACCGTGCTGCTGGAATTCGACCTGCGCTAATCCACTCAGCATATTCGCCATCTGAAAGCTAGAATCTTGATAGAGACCGCTGCTAGTAGGAATCTGCGTGAAGTACTCGATGGCATCTTCGAACTTCTCGAGTTCTTGATGAATCGCACCTAAGTAATAGAGGATTTTGTCAGATTGAGGGGCCTGCTGCAAAAGCTCGCGGAAAACCGAGATCGCTTTGTCGTACTCGCGAGACTCTGTATAAAGGATACCTAGCTTCACGCGCATGTTGAGATCTTCTGGATCCATATCCACGAGACGTTCCGCAAATGGGATCACCTCACTAAAACGTTCTCTCTGGAAAAGCGCCTGCACCATACGACCTAAGATCGCTGGATCGTGGGGCTTCACTTTCAGATGACGGTCATAGACTTTAATGGCGCTATCGATTTGTTCCCACTGCTCATAAATAAGACCTAGAGCAGCTGCGGCTTGTGTCGAGTCCGGTTCACGGCGGTGAGAATCTTCAAAAAACCGAACGGCCGCTTTAAGATCACCACGGTCAACATACATTTTACCCAGGTAGTAACTGAACACTCCGTCCTTCGGATGGTGCTTCTGGCATGACATCAACTGTGACTCCGCCTCTTTCCATTTTTTCTCAACGGCCAATGACTTACCGAGGAACAAACAAGCTTCTTCTTGTTTAGGATTGCGGGCCAAGATGCTGCGGTA